>OOFH01049662.1:0-14954 GCA_900323355.1 Merlangius merlangus
GGTCTAAAGTTTTTGAGAAACCCCCCAAAGGCTTTTTATGAACTATGGTTAAAAAAAATTCTGAAGTCATTTACGATGCACACAACTCTCCTATAGGTCTATTATAGGCTTTATTAACCAGGCCAAAATAATTTATATACTATATACTAGCCATCTAAAGGCTTTCTAAAGATGTCCGTTCTTTAGAAACCAACTTCACTTCAATGAATACAGTGCAGTGTGGGCTTTGAAAGTAACTGACACATCAACCAGGAACTTACAAAACGTGACGAAAGCCGGTCACATGTTTGACAAAAAAGGGTATTTCCTAAAAGATTTATTATTTGCTATACAATATTTCATATTGTCTAGAGTTTGATTAACCTGAATCATTGAAGGCCAGGTTCTGGTTATCTCGACATGTGTGTGAATCTTATTTACACTCACAGGTAAGATTTGGATTAGTCAATAAACAAAACCTTTACTGATACACTATTTACTCTCATGGCGCGATCCAATATGAAAGTGATCATCAAGGTCACCCGGACCCAAACTCAATTCCGACCTCAGTAATGGGACATCAGCGTTCAGAAACAAGAGCGCTAGATATGTTAGTCAGTAACTATGTGTAAAGTGGACTTCATTTTCAGTGTCACGCAATTCAGTGAGCACAGCCATTTCATAATCAGGTGGGCAATTCCTTTCACAAAGGCTGTTATTAAATGAATCTCAAAATTGCACAACAGTGCATTGTAGATAGAGCCTCATCTACTGTATGATTGATTGACCCTTGGTCGTACAATTATATAACAACCTTATTACTAGGGTCAGTTTTGTCATCCATTCACATTATTAGGAACTCATCCCTACCAGCCGCTCTTGGGAAGCTGAACAAATACATGTAAGACAATGCATGGACACGGTTGCGCAAAAACATAAGCAAATAGCCACAAACATGATATTTATCATGCAATTATATACGCTCTGTTTTGCACTTACCGACTTGGCCAGCTCTAATTTTGAAGGGCACATCAAATTCACTCTGTAAGAAAAAAAAAAGTCTATTGTTTACAAGGATAGTGTACAGTGTCATATATATATGCCCTCAAAACCAGAGGTTTACTCTAGTCTCGTGGGCTATTGTGTGGCGAGTCACATCATTTGTTGAAGGTTTGTGGAAAGTGTAACAGTCTTGGTCCACATGGCTGGTCTATGATGGCAGCGATCAAAAGATCATCAACAATACAAGACCACCCCATTTGTAATGTGTCTTGAAAAGTCATTGTTGGGAATATATGGTGGTCATTCATTTCCAATCTGGGAGATGTTTTCATGAGGTTTTGCGGCACAATGACAAGCTGATTTAGAATAGTTTTATAATGCAACAGGCTACTTACCAAAGCATTTTCCTTAACTCTGAGATTTTCAAGAACGACATTTCCTGCAAAAGATAATAACAATGTACAGAGGATTGAAGAAACAGGTTCACTCAGAGATAAGGTATCAAAGCATCGTTTTTTTCCGCTTCTTACTTTAAAAGGTCAGCCTAGCTGGACAAGGGGTCCAAAAGTAGCATAGCAAAGTGAAATCCCTCTAATCCCCTTCCATGACAGGGACAATTATGTTTGTGTTACCTTGACATTGCAGTAAAATATAGCCCTGTACAGGCTGGAATCGCCCAAATCGTATTCAGCATTCTAAAACGCTGTTATCTAAGATGCAGACCGAACAGTATTGATTTCAATATAATTGATGTCAATAGAATGCATTAACCAAAAAGAATGGTATCCGACTATTTAATAAATCTCATATGATAATAATATTCTGAATCTCATAGCATGTATAGTGTTTAGGCAATGCTTCTAAAGCCTGCTATATGTGGGGATAGAAAAAATAGTGGTTATTGTTTTTTAAGGAACCATTGGTCATAAATGTACTAAATACTGTATGATAAATCTTTTTCAGGGGTTACCTGCTAATGAGAGAGTTTAACTTGTGTTTTTGTAAGAACATAATGTATGCTATACTATTTAACCAGAAATCAGTCAAGATAAGTAATTATCTCCTGCTGCAGCAGAAGTGGGAAGACCCCAGTCATAATTCTTTAATTGAGTGGCCTCAGGCTAGGCTTTGGGTTGTTGGGTAGGCTGCGGAGTGCGGACTGATTAACTCCTCAACGCACACGCCGCCAAATATGTCGTTTCAGCAGTGACATTTTACAACATTTTAGACATTTAAGACCTAAACAGCTTGGATCTGCCCTATATCAAGTTTGCACTATACTTACTTTTATAGGGATACTATGCATATTGCTATTCCTAAATTGAAATGACTTTAGAGCTAAGTGGATCTACGTAATTACCCAGATTATATATTCAGTTCATACAGCGGAAGGACTGGGTTAACGAAAGCAGTGACTCCATGCTTTCCTTATCTTGACAGCAGAGACAAAGCGCATGTCATTGGTTGTTTACTAGCAGCTAGCCCACATAGCGCCCCTCAGAATGACAGCAAGCCATATTTATTTTAGTTTTTAATGTCAAATGGTTCGGTTTTTTCTTTATTGTGCTGCTGACAATCTAAAAAAAATACCTAGCATAAGACATAAGTCATTGTCCCTGCACGTCGCACAGGAGTTAGTTAGTAACGCACTCTCCCATCATGTCTAATGACATTCCCACGACATACGATGGACGGTCGACCTGCTTTGCAACATATCTAGGGTTGTGTAGATTCGAGTTGCATTAATACATGATTCAGCAGAATTTAGTTTGCGGACACTGTTGACACCCACAGCTATAGCTACTTAGTCGTAGTTTAGTTCCCTACTGTGGCTGCTTGACTCACCTCCCCAAATGCCTATCTTGAGTTGCGACTTGTCCAGGTTCTCCACATAATCGCCAATGAACCTGTTCAACAGATCACTGACCAGGGTTTCAAAAACCATGGTCGTGTGTGACGATGCACTACCCTTCGAAAAGGGTATGCGCCACGGTCAGCGAAACGACGTCTTCGCGTTAATCTCAATGTTTTCCGTTGACAGATAACAGGGATACTAAAACTCTGAACGATTAGCTCTGGGCTCGATTGTTGTGTGCTCGATTAGCACGGTCTGACGTTGCACACGCCACAATGTAAGTGTGAGTGCATCGCCTCGGCGGCGTCGTTTTTGTCGAGCAGGTTCTCCATGATGAGAGGGTGTGACAGAGGCTTTGATACATTGGTGAACACCCCATTTGACCGTAAGAATTAGATATTGCAGACACCATCCCATGCTGATATTAGATTTATTAATATGGAAATATTTACCACATGATTACAATTAAACAGGAAATGACGAAGGGTACAATAAAGAATGTACTATATTTGGTCATGAGTGATTCCCTTTGAATGTTTGTTATGGTCACGTGTATGTGCATGTCAACATTTCAAACACAAAGACACGTTCTCAATATTGTTTTTTTAATGTAAAAAAATAATAGTTGGTATAAAAAATAGAAATAATTTAATTTAGCAGTTTTTATCCAGACAATATGCTAGGAAGCAGAATCTCACAGTCTCCTAAAATGTAGTCCCTTTTCATGGTGGACATCTTATTCACCACTTTGAACCGCAGAAACCAGTTCCCAAGATGTTCCTCACAGATGCTGTCAAAAAAGAAGTCCTCATTGAAAATGGGGTTGCGACTTCTCTTGATCACTGTGCTGCGTTGCTTCTGCATCTTCCCCGGCAGGAGACACACACTGATGCTGCAGTTGATGCTCTTGGGGTCCGTTGAAACGGCATACAGCCCCTCCGCACTGATCAGCCTCACCCTGAACCTGTGGTTCTGCGGGCAGTACTCTGCTGCCAGACGAAGGTTTCCGTCTCGCCCTACGGGTACCAGGTGTTCCCTCATCACCCTCTCTCGGCACAAAACCCCATCGGTAGGGAAGACGGGAGGAGGGGCGAGTCCGAACACGTTGGCCGGGGTTAGGGGCTCCTCCGGCTCGTCCGAGGACCTCCGCACCACGTTGGGACTGCTGTCTGTGGAGCTCCCTTCGTCCGTGGACAGGGAGTTGTTCCGAGAGAGCAGAGACTTCCTCCCTGCTCTGGAGATCAGCCGCTCGTGACCCAGGGCTTTGAGGAGGTAGGACCTGGGCAGAGGCCTGGCCAGCAGGGGGGAGTTAAAGGGGGAGGACTCTGTGGATGAGGTGGTGTCGCTGTCCAGGGACACCACCTGCCTGTGCAGGGCCATCGCCCTGTGCGTGGGCAGCCTGGAAGCCAGCTTGTTGAGGCTGAACGCAGCGCAGTGGGGGGGTTTGGGGGAGCTGCCGGCGGATCGGCTCCGGGGGGGAAGCAGCTTGAGTCCGCAGGCCGCCGGGTCGCTGTGGAACAGAGACTCCTTCCGCCGCGTGTGGGGGCTCTCGAGCAGGGTGCAGAAGCCGTAGCAGGTCTGGGCTTTGGCCAGGTGGGGCAGGGACAGGGCGGCCTGGCTCCGGGGGTCCGCGTTGGTGCTACCCTCATCGCTGAACGCGCAGGGCCGCTCGTCAACGTTCTCCACCTGGATGATGTGTGTTTTAAACGGCTCTCTGGCCGGGGTGGCGTTCTCCACCATGATGCTGTTCACAGTCCCCTTGACAACAGGGAAGGGTTTGCTCCAGTCAGGTGCCTTGCTGGGCTCCTGTTGGGGTGTGATCTTGGGAGGGATGAAGAACTTGGGGATAGTGCTCGGGGTGATGATGTTAGGGCACAGAGTGTGCTTTGGTGTCTTCACCTGGGCCGTTCTCTCCCCAAACATGGCCTCGGCCAGACGAAGGCTGTACTCCACCGGCAACGTGAAATGGTTCTCATCCACAGACTCCCTGATCTGCTCCAGAACCCACATGGGTCCTGAATCCAAGGGCTGATTAACAGCTAAAAGAAAAGTAAAAAAGATTTTAAATCATTATTCATGGTCCACAGCTGTAGTTATTAATAACTAGTAGGCCTACAAGTAAAACTTAAATGTAAAAAACAGTAATAATATTATATTATTAAGTAATTAACCAATTCTATATATAGATGTCTGTTAAATACATGATAGATAACTGAGCATCCTACCTTGGAAGCAAAGAAACGCGGCCGTTTGATTATTCCAGGATCTATACTCAGTGCTACCTCTGCTCTTGTTCACTGGCAGGTTACTTGCCTACCCGCAGCACAGGAAAGTCTGTGGTTCACAAGGAAAAAGGCATGTTGTTTAAATAGACCTGTAGTTAATGAGGGGGTGGGGGGTGTTTTATCTCGTCCTCTCGCAGAAAGAAAGTATGACGTCGTAGAGGGACTACCTGCTCAACCACAGCGCCCCCTGGGGGTGAACACCTGACGATATCGTATTCAGGGACGTGTGAATGTGTAAATTGCAGGTAGAACATTTATGGTTTGATTATTTATGGTTATGAAGGCCTTTGTGTTGACGTAAACTACGTGGTATTTTATCTTATACATTACCTATCGTGAAAATGTCGTAGGAGAATACAGGCCTATTATTTACCCTAAATTAATTTTATGTTCTAGATCCTGGTTGTAGGAACCGGACATGCCTGGTTCGTATGTCCTTGATGAGTTCTGATGATCAATATATTACATATATATAACACTTAAACTAGCTCGTAGCTTAAATTACCTGGATATATCTCTGCAGGGAGCTGAGAGAGCTTTTGCTGTGGCTGCCCCCCGCCTTTGGAATGAACTGCCGCTTTCAATTAGAGACGCTCCTTCCGTCACCATTTATTAATATAGGCTCAAAACACACCTCTTCTCCCTGACCTTTCCTCCTCTTTTATGATATGTTGTTATTTTTATGTTTTTCATGTAGGTAGCCTATGTAGCCTATGTGGTAGGCCTATGTGTTCTTTTTTATGCCTTTTTGCACCATGTAGCCTAGTAGGCCTACGGCAATTTGGCCAGTGAAAACTGTTTTTAAATGTGCCTAAATACATTTTAATGTATACTTACTAGTGATTTGCTGAACGATTACAATTTCAATAATGAAAAAAATCACATCCTATATCTTATATAGGCTATTATTCAAATGCTAAAAAATGCTAGCCGGCCTTACCTTGCTCTCTCTTTGTTTACATGCCATGGGGCAATTGTGCACTGCCATGTTTTTTCAGCCTCAGCCACAAGTAAAGGACAATTTACTCACTGCCACGCTGGCTATCTAGTTAGTAAATTAGAACTCTAAATGGCCTTTTCTGATTATTGTTTATTTTGCATGACTTAACACGGACTGGCCTGCCCAAAGGGAATAGCATCATGATGTTTTTCCCTTTGGGCAGGCCAGGCCAGACGCAGGAGAATTTTATTTGTCTTTTTCCTGAATTTCGCTCCCATCTAGTGGACAGTAAGAGTATAACTCACCACTGTATTTAATTTTCAGTCCCACAGATGGCGCAATTCCCAAATGAATTAAGTTACAGCGCGTTCATCTATTGGCTTTTATTCAGCGCTTAACATTTTTAAAAAAGGTTCAACAACTCAGCTGGTTAACAATGACCTCAAACCTCAACCCATGACTCTCTTAAGTCTATTCATCACCGTTGAAGCATCTCATGTCCGTTGTAGGCTACATCTACTTTTTGACAAACCATTATTCAACTTGCCATAGGCCTATATCATTTCTAAAATTCATATTGCCGCAGTAGTGTAGTTAATTACAATGGAAATAATTTGAATACATTGTACAAGTTCAATGCCGTTAAGCATCATTTTTTTTTCATGTAGTGCATGTATAATAGAAACATTGATGGGCCATATAACTGCATGTCCTTTTCTTCACGAAGCATTTCAAGAGTATAAAAATATAAAGAGGTCATGGAACTCAACATCATGATCGACACACCAACATTCATCCCACTGAAGTCATAACAAACATGTTGTAATTCATAATTTTGCGGAAAATCTATTTAGGCCTTTTCAAGTTTGCAGAATACCCCACATAAAGACAGATACAGCCTTAAGACTGATCTCTCGCATATTCACACCAAGAAAACTATTACACAAAACTGTAGACACACACACACACACACACACACACACACACACACACACACACACACACACACACACACACACACACACTGAAGCACATGGAGAGGATTGGCCATCTGGTTGTGGGGTTGATAGTGGATTAACACTTTAAGAGGCTTAGATGTAGCACTACACTGAAACCCCACCCCACCACAATACCTTGGGGGAAGATCTCTGGAGTTTAACAAGAACAGAAAAATACATATTTTGATCTCTGTGGGTTGTGTAGACGGTAAGGTGGTAAGTAAGGGAGGAATAAAATAAAGGGAGGTACGTGTTTGATTAAATTCAAATGGCAGAAAAAAACAGCACAAACCTTTTTTCTTTACTTGAGCGGTATTTCAAAAAACAATATTTACAACATATTGTACCTGCTTCCTCACATTTAGTCACATTATATAGAATATATACAATATATAGCTAGCCTTAAGGCATGAGCAGTTAACTCCTCACCAATATCTTTCCTCTTCCACTATTGAATTGCCTTAGCCTTCTTCTGTTTAGGGTCCCGGTCTTCTTCCTTGTTTGTCTCATTGCAACAGGTCTCACGGTTTAGTGGGTGTTATTGATCTATGGCCACTGGAGTATGAGCAGCCTATGCAGACTGGGGCTGAAAAAGCATTGTTCCGTTCTCTTAAGAGGGTCTCTCAATACTTATACACAAGTTCAGCCATTGAGGTTCTTTCCTTTGGATTTTCACATTTGTCACATAAATGTTCACGCTGAACCCATATTAAAGTTATAAAACATAACGTGCAGTCCCTTTTGTGTCAGTGTACTTGAAGTTTGCTTCACTATAAGCTGAACAATCAGATCTGTTTGTATCAGAGTTCTGTCCCTGCACTGAGAGTTAGCCACAGCACCGTTGTATCATTTGTTTCAGTGTTTCTTTTTTTTTTGGACTGCATTTCTACTTTTTTTTTAAACAGTGGCCACAGAAAGCGCTTTACAATATTCCCTAACATTCACAAAATCATTCACACATTCATGTTAGTGTCAACGCTGCGGGGCGACAGCCAGCTCGTCGGGAGCAGTTTACGGTGAGGCGTCTTGCTCAGGGGACACACCTCGACACTCGGGGATCGAACTAGCAACCTTCCCTTTGACCAGCAAGCCCGCTCTACCTCCTGAGACACATGCCGCACCTTTGTTTCTGGTTTATTTCTTCCTCCTTCCAGGTGTCACGGAAAAGGGCAATTCACCAACCGAAAAACTCTCTCTCTATTCATATGTTGGCGCCGGAATGGGTGGTGGAGAAGGTGTCCATGCGGCTGCGCTTCACCTTCTCAACAGGGGGTGGTGGATGAATGCAGTGGCAGTTGAAAACCTGGCGGCATGCCTTGCGGAAGTTTTCAGACAAGAAGGCGTAGAGTATGGGGTTGATGCAGGAGTTCCCATAGGAGAGGCAGTGGGCCGCGATGCGGAAGACGAAGGAGGCGTCCGTCAGGGGGAAGGTGCCAAACTCCACCCACATTGTGATGATGTGGTAGGGCATCCAGCAGATGAGGAAGGCGGTGACCACCAGCAGTACGGTCTGGGCGGTCTGGCAGGAGAAGAAGGGGAGCAGAGGGGAAGGGCGGAAACAAGGGTTTGGAAGATGATTTGTATTCATTGATTTGTTTGGTACGGTTTGGTTTGCCAGAATGATGATGAACAGTGCACACGTGTGGCGATACGGAGATATACCGCCAACCTGCCAACAAAACCTTTCAACATAAGGAATGTGGAGCAGTCCCTGTGATGACTTTAAGGCTTTGAAAAATGACCAGGTTATAGGACTTTGTGAAATCCAGCCTCCATTTTATAGGACAGGAACATTGAATATTATTCATTGTGTTGGTAGTCTTTTGGTTTGTAATTAATTGGGAAATGAATTGTCATAATCAGATACATTGTTGTGTTTGAAATTGCAACAGCATTTCCCATGTGAGTCACATGTTGAAAGGTTCTCATTAGCCTAGATATGGGTATATTTATGTTGAACAAAAAAATCCCATGATACATTCTGACTGAAGCCCTGTTTATATGGACAGTTCACTTTGTTTTAGAATAAAATAACATGTTTCCTGCTAGTGCTAATGTTCCTCTTCGAGGAATCAATAGCCAGTTCCAACCCATTATGTCCAGATACACTGACGTCAGGGGCCTTAACAACCCAAAACCCAGACTTCCTTGATCAATAAACAGCCCGAACAATTTGTAAGACATCTTTTCAAGCCATCGCCAGCTGGCCCTGTTGACCTCTATCCAAACCGGCGAATTCCCAACAGTCAACACCCTCAATACTGAATCCCTTTGTTTAATAATAGTGTCTCTAAAATCATGCCATACAATCTTTAGATAGCCTATAATGATGTTCACACTCTACAATCACGCTGGATAATCTGTAGATAGTGCCTTGGGTCCAACGAAGCAAACCTATCCTTTAACAATTGTATGTGTTTGTGCATCAGTCAGTGGAAACTTTGGAGATAATATTGTAAAACCTCTTCCGTGGTTGATGTGAAGATCAGGCTCAGTTACAGAGCAGAGGCCAGCCGCTGTTTATTTAAAGAAAACGCTCAATACAAACTGAATCTAAACTGTGCAGGCCGACCACGTGCCTACATGAGTCCCAACACTGAGGTGGTGCTGTCTACTCCTGTAGCCTTCTGTAAACTAGCCATAGAAGTGTTGTTGCCCTGACATGTTGTATTACAACTAACCACACTTCCTCTCTTTTAATTCAAGCTAACTTTATATACACTCAAAATGACAGGGTTAACTGGAACAAGTCGTGAGGCTGTAAAAGTATTTCTAGACTGCAAGTTAATTTCACTTGACTAAAGCGTGCGTGCACATATACAATTTCAGACTTGAATAATAACCTTTGAGGCACCTTCATATAGTCGTCGAACTTTGCAATTAAATGTTTGTAAGTTAAAGACATGTGTATACATGCCGAATGTATACAGAGAACCTATACTACCCATTATGAGTCGCCTTTACATTGAAATGTTTACACTCATCTTCAGTGTATTATTTCTGCTGACGAAGCACATTAGCGCTACAAGAGACTCGGACGACTGATGGAGGTCATTCTGTTTCCAGGAAACGTATTGTCTGATTAAGTATTCTGATTTTAAACAGCGAGACATCTCTCTAAACACACACTGCCACGGCGAAAAATGATATTTAATGCAGAGAGGAAATATCCACTGTCCATCATATCTAAATATTTATTCTGGTTGCTTTTGTTCCTCTTACAGCTGACAAAACTATAATATTGCTCTGAATCTAAATGCATTAGAGCTATTTGCGCACTATAAACAGTGCATCACTTGAGTTAAAACGTTATTATCAAACGATCAAATTTGGAGGCAGTCTGATCAGGTAAAGGGGCTCTGTATAGTGTCAGACTTCACACAGGGTGGCCCTGCCGGTTACAGATACTATCCAGAAGCCTTGGTCAAACTGCAGTGGTTATTTGCAAGAGGACAGAACTGCAGATATGAAGTAAAAATACTGGAGTCCATTTGATAAAGGGCTAGTGCTATAAGTGCTTTAAAGGGTATTGGTTTGAAGTTTCCAACCTGTGACTGAATATAATAGTCAGATATTTATTGTGGACACACACACAGGTTTAAAGATAACAGGTTTAAAGATAAGCTATCTCAGATACATGAAAATAATGTTTCTTTGGTAAAAGAAGAGCACCTCTGGTTTAAAAAGAACGAGGACCCTGCGCACAGCCTTTGGATTCTCAGGTGCTGGTGATACCACTGGCTTTTTGATGCCTTCTCAAACAACGTTGGAAGTCTATGGCGACAAAGTTCTTCAGAGTATTTGTATCATTTGCGAGGATATGGTGGCCATGTCTCAATTCACAATCTTCGTCGGTTCATGTGTCCTCTTTTAACTGTTGTAAACTCAGTTTGCATCAAGCAAAGACCGCTGGCAATTCCTAATCTGTTCCTGTCACTCCCATAATTATGTCATGCCAAGGATTTGTTGTTGACGTGGAAGAACTCGCTCCTAAATATATCCCTTATTTCGGCCTTAGGACATAAAAGGAATGGCAGAACCAGGTCACATTTAAGTGTTAAAACTTGGTAACTTATGATCTATAAGTTCAAGTTAATATTATTTAATAGCCTATATATAAATTAATCATGCAAACAAAATGCCTGCAGTTTTTAGGAATCTGATTAAATTGCTTTGTGAGACTATAATAACGTGGGTCTTTACTGTCTGTTTTGTTTGATATGGATTAATTAGTAAAAATTGTGGAGCATGTGTTGTTGATGAACTCACCAGGCCCCAGTCAGACTGATTAGAATCTGGGGCTGGGCCAGGCTGCACACCTGTGGTGCAAAGAGCAATCAATCAATATTCTTTTGCTTCTGCTCATAAAAAATCATCTGTTCGATTTGACGGTTGGAAATGGCTTCCAATGCAACGGTCTGTTATTCAGAAATATGATACCCATTAATTTTCAGAAATAAACGGACCGCTGAATGCCATTGCATCAAAGCTGTGTAATAAATCAAACTAATGCACTGTATAAATATATTCAGAGTTTAAGGCTATTCATAATAATGACTAATGGCAAAATACTTCTTGCAAACTGCTAAATTTGATAAATCAGAGTTCCAGAACGTTCAACGCCAGGAAGAGATTTACTGTCATCATTTCATACCGAGATAATCCCACCAACTGTCACGGTGGCGTGCTGGTGGGGCAGCTCGAACAAAGAGGGACAGATCCTAATGCAGCCTGGGAAAGTAACAAAAAGTAGCTTTTAACAACGAAACTAAATATCTCAGAAAACACTACAATTAGGAAAAGAACAAGGGATTTGACAAAAACAACAAACCAACGAGAGAACAAAAGAAGTATACATGATATAAGAATTTAGTGAAATTCAACTAGTGGGCTATCACTAATGCTGCGTTTTGATTGGCTGAACTACTAGTAGGCTATAAGCTATAGCCTACTAGTAGTGAAAACGCTGGCTTTGTAAACAAAAACAATGGCGGCTGCTTCGCTTTTTCATTAAGTTTCTGACGATTTCATAAGCTCATTATTAGATAAATCGATATTAAATTATTTTCTGGATATGTTTTCATGTTTTTACTGCCCTACTAGAGTTGAATTTTGCTAAAACAATTCTCCCTCGAGCCCGAATGGGCTATGACTCAATAGCCCATTCGGCCTCGAGGGATAATTGTTAAATATGATGAGGGAATGAGTTGCAGGTATGAAGACTAACAGGCGAGGGGAATTTATTGATTTGACAAGTGATGGTCATCTGGTGGACAGGGGGAGAAGAAACACTAAACAATCAAAAATGGACAGTCAGATAATGACACCAACTTTACATCTATACATTCTGGGAAGGAAGATTTGTTCAACTTCCAGTATCTTTCGACTGACAAATAAATATTCTTTCACTTTAAGCATTCATACTACATGCTTACAAGAAACGTATTATCCTAGCAGCACATCATGGATTTAATCATATATAAATAAAAGAAAATAGATTATTCTCCAGAATAAATACAGCATATGAGAGTCAGTACTAAGAATTAATACTAGGTGCATCTAAGTCCATATATATTCCGTTATCCACAGTGTACTAAGCCGTATAGCTGATGGATGGAAGATGCTTGGGGAAAAAGTTAAGAAGTAGTTCAAACCCATGTCAAACTTGTGATACTTTTTAAGTACCTCTCATGTGTAGGAGTAATATAATGAGAAATGCAAATGATTGATTGAAATCGGCCACACAGTGTGGGGTTACATAATAAGTGTATTTTGAAGCCTAACCCTCACCATCGCTCAGGAGCAGACATCATGTTCCCCCCTCTAATTTAAAGTGCTGCAAGCCATCTCTATTGGGTTCAGGGATGTGTGTTGTAAAACGAATCATGGTAAGGCATGAATACATTTAATCCTTGTAAATATCGCTGTGAAGTGACACTAAGATAATGTTATTTGTTCATTCACTGTGAAGTTCTCATTTTACCCTCTTCAAAGTTTCCCTGATGCCAAGGTTAGGTAAAGATAAGCTTCGCACTCATACATTGTCAGCGTGTCCTTTTGGGGATCTCGCTGGTTTGATAAGTGGTATAGATGGTTAATAACACCATGACTGTTACTTTTGCAGCTCATCTTGTGAATGAGTGAATTCTTGACAAAAATGGGAGTTTAACACTCATCCAGTTAAATCTGACAACACATGATATGAGAATGGTTCCAACCTTTACTTATGACTTATTTTGTTTGTTCCTAATCATGGATTTGACAATGGTTTAAATAAAATATGCTGAGGCTAGCCATAAATACATTTATCTTGTTTACACAGAAAGAAAATAAGGAAATGTGTTCCCTCAAAATGTTGATTTACAGGGGACGAATAAATAGGTTACCAAATGACTTGTTGAGCTGTAAATCTTCTTTACTTTAAGAAACGGACACATAGAGTTCAGGCTTGTAATACTTATCCCCACTTATCCAGAAAGCAAACTATCCCCTCGACATTAGTCGAGGGGATATTACATGTCTGCATTAGGGTTTGTGCACCAGAAGACAATCTCACAGCTTGACTGTTTTGGTTACACATTAAGGTCTCATTATTCCCCTGCCTGGTTACCCCTCCATTCCACTCTCTTCAACCCAAGCCCTACCTATTATCTGCAAAAAGGTAACTCTGTTGCCAGTGGTTACCGTTCTGCCAGTCTATTAAAGCTATTAGGGCTTAGGGAACCGAGGAGGCCGAGGAGAATTGTCTGCAGCCTTATCTGTGTGTAGTAGGGACCATGCAAACCAGATTAGTCCACAATGAGAAACCTAAGTGCAGTCTTTTTGACCACACATTTGTCTTCATTTGGTAAATACTAGAACACAGTGTCTAATTAAACAGACTTAATTATTTTGAGAGGCAACAGGCCTGTTTTGGACAAACGCTTGATTCACTTTAATTGAGTTTTGACGTTAATGTGATGTAGTTCACACACACTATTTCCATTAAATGCATAAGTTCCACTGACTGGACCAGTGCCATGTAATACATTAGTTCCTGTTCAATGAAGTCACTGTGTTATTGTGACTTCTGAGATATTAACAAAGGTTATTCGTTCTGCGCTGCAGAATGTACAATGGTATAAATTAAGATTCCAATCAGTATTAAATCTTCAAATTGCTACTTCAGTCCAGACAATGCCCATTACATTTCGAATGCACTCTGAATAATCTGCTGTCTCACACTACCTAAAGAAGAAAGAATGAGAGAAATGAGTCACTTACCTTTCTTTTTGAACGTTCAGACTTTTTTGACATATTCTTAAGCTTCTTATGTAGATGAAACAATACCTTAAGGGAAAATAATAAAAAAAAAACAACATTAACAAGAGACGGAATCTCACAAGATAAGATATAAATCGAATTACACCAGATGGAAAAACCGGCATTATTGGTACACATACAGTATACATAGTTTAGAGCAGTAAACCTTTTTTATTCTGTTTATATTATTCAAGGGATGGAGAATAAGCCAAAATAGATAGTGGGTTTCAAATAGCAACTTTTTCAAGATGATGAATCATTAAATAAAATCAACACAATAATAATGATGAATGAATGACCAAAAACAGATATCATTGTAGTCAAAAATTACCAAAGTTGTAACATTGGTACTGCTTTGTTGGGCTTGTGGCCAAACAGGGCACTGAGGACACACACAAACACATGGACACACACAAACACATGCACACACACACACACACACACCACACCCACCCACACCCACACACACACACACACACACACACACACACACACACACACACACACACACACACACACACACACACACACACACACACTCACTCACTCACTCACTCACTCACTCACTCACTCACTCACTCACTCACTCACTC
>OOFH01049664.1:0-24868 GCA_900323355.1 Merlangius merlangus
GTTTTTTAAAAACAAAAATCAACATATAATGCATAGTTCACATAAAGAAAAGAAAGACAAAGGAACAGGGGCATAACAACTATGCAATAAGTTCACCTTTGATCTAAATATGCATTGAATAAGACCAATTTAGGCCATGGTCTCGAAGTTGGACGTCTGTCCCACACGTAGATAATAGGTGGTGGATACTGCCACCTAGCGTTAAAATCTCCATTCAAAGGACTTCTAAAAATGCTCTGTAGGAATGTTTAATGGAAAAAGTATAAAAATAATAATTTAAGGGCTTTTTCAAGAACAACAGTCAAGCTATGAAGCCTGGCTACTGGCCAGCAGATTAAAAGTTGAATGAAACCTGTTGATGGTTTGACCCCCCAAAGCTGACTCAATAAGTTAGGCAACAGCGTGAGCAGGTATAATTAAATAACATTTTAAGCACAAGATGCGCATTGAACAGAGATAAGCCTGGACAGTGGACTCTAGGCTAAAGTTCTAAAAGATTGGGGATGTTTGCCGGCCGGTTACAAATGCTTGTCACCAATCCTTTGATCAACAGTTATTCTAAAAATAATCTCAACTACACGAGGGATCAATGGTAATGCTCAATGCTAATGATCTACCTTCAGGGGCCTCAGTTATCCCGCACGGTCTTAACGTGTCTTGTGATCCATCAAACTCTTCAAATAGTTGATTGTGTCTAGCTTTGGTTTCCTTCAATCGAGCCCTCGCAGAACAAGGTTCATAATCTCTTTCATGCTCTCCAATGCTTGGACATTTTTTTTACATGGGAGGTAGGCTTAGAAGTGTAAATGATGTCCATAATGACCTTGCAATCCAAAGACCTTCATCAGAAGGTGTTCAGATGTGGATCCGTTTCTCTAAACCGGCCATGTCATTCACATATAGCAGATGACATCTTCCATGACCTGTGTCTTTAGGGAATGACATCTTCCATCGCTTGAAAAGCCTTGAGTAGGATGTCCATATCCTTCAGAATCTTTATCTCCATGTATATTTTCATTTCAGATTTGAACTGATTGAGGAGTTCCATAACCCTGACTAAGATTCCCTTACATTTTGCAACTAAATGTGTGCATTGCAATCACAGGATCCGTGTTAGTTAGAGATTTTCCTCAGGTTCCGGATCCCATTTTAAGACAGGGTATCACTAACAATAATTTCCTTTGTAGCAGAAACAATTACCTCACCACAATATGAGGGGTTAATCATATAAGTGGACAGGATTAAAAATAAATTGGGAATAAAAAGCCATCATATCTTATTTACAACAAAGGCCTTTGTTGAACAATAAAAGTGCTAATGTCCTGAGAAAGGGTTAGGGTTAGGGTTAGCGGTATCTGTCTGCATTAGTACTCGGACCATCTGCAATAAACGTTTCATGAGCCTCTGTGTTTTCATAATTTTCGAAAGGCAAAATATGGCATATTCCTTGTTCCTGTTTTAAAAAGGCTATTAAAGGCGCTGTAGGTTATATTTAAGAGCTAGCTACTCACGCCAATTAGTGGTTAATTATCACACAGATTTGTTGAATGCTCAATTCTGATTGGTAAACGACAGCATTTTGAGGTTTGTTATCTTTTTATAGCAGACCACTCCTATGTATAACAGACTGTTGCTATGGACGTCTCTTCCTATTCATTGACTCTAAAGGACCTGGATCATCACACTCTGCAGAAAGAAGTCACAAAAAATTGCTCATTCAGAAAAAATAACCTTTTCGTCTATTAATTTATTTATTTTGAGAGCATCAAACTTTCAATTCATGCTTCCTTGCTGCACTGTCCCCAGTACGAATAGAAAAAGAGATGAAGAACACACAGAAAAACAATTATAGTTAGACATAGTAGGGTAGGCTCATCTTAACAAAGCTCCTGAGTGTGCGTTGCTTGGACGCATGCAGTTCCAACCATATCATTCCAATCAAATCATTGCTGTGATCAACAAAACTTTTATTTAGTGTCAAAATATAGATTTTATAGAGAGCAGTAATCAGCTGGATAAGGTAAACCCCACAGGACCCCGACCCCTGACTGTGTTTAGAGCTCGCTGTCCCTTATCCTTACTTACTGCCCCCCTCATTGTAAAGTGTACTCAGCCATGTTTTCAGCAACCTAAAAATAAAAACGGTTTCTGTTTAAGGTACGGTTACCCTGTAAAGCGGTTGTTTTAGATAGGTATCCTTGTTAGAGTCCAGTTTCTAGTATTCTTTTTCATGGGCGTGGAGGTTGCAGGGTTTGATTTAGGATTGCCCAAAGCCTCAATTTTGGGTTTTGGGTTTGTGGATTGTGTGATGGCTGGGTTAAGCAGCCTCACCTGACCTAATTCAGGGATATTAAAGCCGACTTCAAATCCCAGTTGCGTTTATGCATGTAGATACGTAGGGAGGGAGGGAGCATTTATTTTCAAAATCTTTTCAGCTCTTTTCTTCTGTCTCTCTTCACCTACCCTAACCCTAACTCTCCAACCTTATCTTTAACCATACGGTAGTTCCCATCACCTTTGCAATGACCATTTTAGAAATTTTCCTTCATGAGATAGCAGTTTCTTTGCCCTGTCTCTGGAAATTATTACATAAAAAAAACTCAACCCACTGGTCAGCTCAACACAAATGGTAGTTCAAGGTCAGAAGGTATCAGCAGGCATATTATCCTACCACGTTATACTTCTGGCTACTTTCAGCTTTGCTTAAGTGCAACTGTTTCCCTCCCGGGCAGATACAGAGAGACATTTGCATACTTTTATAACTAGCAGGCTGGATTACTGCAGTGCTCTCTTTAAAGTCCACCCAAGAAGGCCCTAACTAATGTTAGACATATACCTCATCAATCATCTCCGTCATCCAGCAAGAGTGCAGTAACCTTACAAGGTCCTGGGGCAATGGCATGGCCTTTGGGAGCAGAGGACTGAGCTCCACGGAGGGCTGCCTCCAGACTCTGCTATCTGATTCTCTGCAACAGTCTTTCAGATGAACTGAGGGAATCAAAATTGGCCAATAAATTAGCATTCTCCTAATCACTTAAAATTGAACCGTCACACTCTTTTCTGATTATAAGAGAATACTGTTTTCAACTGTGTACTGCGTTATAATCAACACGACAACCTTGTCATTGTCTGACTTTAAATGTGCTATAGAAATAAAGTTGACTTGACTTGACTTGGGTCTTTGTTAATGTTGGTTAGTGTTCATTCTTGACCTGCCCACCAGATGTCCTGAGTGCATCCTTGTCACAATGAAGGAGTTGATGGTGCAAACTGGGATTCTTCCACATTCTACCTTCTACAAAACAGCCAGTCATTTCCCATTTAATGTGGAATTGTCCATGTTTCTTCCTCCCTCTCAAATGTATCTCTGTAAGGGTTCAATGGAGACGTGGTCAGACACCCTGTGTAACCCTCTCCATAGGTTTTCTATGGAGAAGCACAATTTCAGGGAGGGGAAGGGTGTTCCATTCCCATGTGTTGCATCATGGCTAATGTCCTTGTGTATGCTACCTCAGCTCCAGAGTTAGAGGAACACCTGGAGACCTAATAAAGGGGGGCTGTGTGTGCATAAAGAGGAGCTGCATGGCAGTTGCCTCTCTCTCTGCTCTCTGGTCTGCTACTGCCCGTTGGCATCGCTGCTGTGAACAACTGCCTAGCAGTTCTGTTTTGTTA
Organism: Merlangius merlangus; assembly: GCA_900323355.1. Classification (NCBI taxonomy): domain Eukaryota; kingdom Metazoa; phylum Chordata; class Actinopteri; order Gadiformes; family Gadidae; genus Merlangius; species Merlangius merlangus. The sequence continues at coordinate 3,673 of OOFH01049664.1, forward strand.
TATATTACTTTGTGTTGAGCCAAGGAGCCGCGTAGGGGAGGCCTGCCATTTTGTTTGTTCCTTCTTTTTCTCCTGTTTTGCTTTGTGGCTAGGGAGGATTAGTGCACGTATTTTTATTTACCTTCTAGAATCCATCTTTTGTTTCTAACCAGGGGTACCCTATTGTTTGTTTTGTTGACCATGGGTCTCCCTGAAGAGAAGTGCTCGAGCTGGCAGTAAACACCGTTACTGGACCACCTGTCTCCTACTTTCTTTTATGGGTCTGGTCTATAATACTCCCCTTATCCCTAGCCCACTTAGGGGACGTGACAAAGGGCCACAGGGCTCGCTATGCAGTACTGTCCAAAAGGCCAATGTGTTTTGAGCCGTAGCTGACTTCCTCTTAAACGTGCCCTGTTAGGGAACAGAGTGCCCGACCGCTGCTCAAATGACATACCTTGAGTCTCATTTGGAATGTTCTTTTTAACTAATTTATCCTTTTCCTGTTTCCTGTTGTGTTGTTTCACTTATTCACTTGCTAAGCATTTTGTATTGCAGCATTGCATGAAAAGTGCTTTGTAAAGGTAGTTGAATTGGATTTGAGATAATTCCCTCGGTATCACACTTTAAGGCTAGGCATTACTATGGTGTGATTAATTCTTGCAAATTACTATCCAACATATTGTATTATTATATCCACTCAGTGGCCTTCTGAAAACATTCAAAATATGATACATGTTTATTTTAAGTGAGTGTGAATGCTTTTTAAATCATTAAATTACCCCTCGGAAAAAAACAAGACTTTTAAACAATGTATAAAGTAGATGGTCTTTATTGAAATTCAGTTTCAAGCTCAAAGAGTTATGAAGTTATGCAGTTGTGAATAAAAATGGATGGTTGTGTTTTTTAAAAACGTATCAGTGAGAGTTCTTTTACTGTGTGAAGGAGAAAGGAAGGTCGAGCTCCAACCTTCTATCACTGACTTTCATGTATGCTTTGGTCTCCTCAGAAGCCTGTTGCAAAAGGTCGCAAATGCTTCCTTGGAACCAAGTCGCCACATTGATCATCATTTCTATCACATACTCATGGGTACTGTTGAAACTATCCATGTTTATAAGGGCCATGCGGTCAGATAAGTCCTTCATGACAGCAACAAGATTACGATATAGGTTATTTGTGATATTAAGCACAGCATCCAAATAATCAGACTTGATAGAATCAACAAACTCCTGAGATTTGGTGATGACCTCCTGTGTCGTGTCCCTGATCATCTCGAGCACCTTATCGAGGCTCTCCATATTTTTTACAAAGTCAACAACCATATCTGATGCGCTCTTGAAATTGGCCTGTACGATATTAATGACTTGGGCTCCGGTCATGGGATCATCATTACCGAATCGGAATTCGACAGCGCTCATGGTCTCAGCTAGAGAGTTGAGATAGCCCTCCGTTTCCCTATTGATAATCTGCATGGCTCTCTCTAGCATGGCACCAATGCTGCTGGTCAGCCTCTTGAGGACCTCAGACAGTGTTGTCATTTCCTCAGAGTCAGGCAGTTTGAACCTGGTCTCTGTCAGCACCTTGACTGCAGCATCCAGGGCTGCCTGGACAGTCTTCTGGTACAGAGAAATGACATTTCTAGAGAAGGTGGACAACGGGCTTAGGTCCATGTCGTAGTTTATGGCAAAGTCGTAGGTCTCTCCAACAAATGTGGTTACTGCGGTCATAAGCTTCTGGGCATACATTGTGATCTGATACTTTTCAGCAAACATAGTGAATGCAGAAGTGATTGAGGCAAGCCTATCCCTGAGTGCAGAGAGCATGTCTGCGGGCGCGTCCAAATTGTATGCAACCTGCAGCGTCATCTTATCATCACCCTTGGGAGAGGTTCTGATGACCAAAACATCAACGTCAATTTCAGGGGCAGACTGTTGAAAGGGGGAAACAAATGTGAAAAATATAGTTATGCTTTATGAAGACGAGCCCATTCACAGCAATTTCAAATTGATTTTTTTGCATATTTATAATACATTCCAATAGTTCATTGGTCAGTTGTGTACATCAACTCCCATTAACTTTCTGTCCCTTTCTCCTGGTCCTCAATTTTCTAATTTATTTTAAATTTAGGCATTACCACGATGGATTAACATACCACCGAAAACAATATGTGATTGTATAAATACTAACACATATAATATTGCTCCAATACTTACAGTGTAGCGACTGTACAGTCTAGCACTCAGAGAGGGGAGCCTGGTGTTGACCTGAAGACCTAAGAATCCAGTGGAGGGAGTTGACACAGAGGCACTGATTGCATCTCTACCCACAGCATAGCGGAAATTTGCATCGGTGAAAGTAGAGCTGGTGATGTCCACATTCAAGGTTTGGCGAGAAATACTAATAAACACAAAGAAATCAAAATTATGTAATGCACATCTGTTATAATTGTCACAAATTGAAATAAGCTGTCTCTTGGAAAAGAGACCTTAACTTGAACACTGACCTCCCATCTACTTGGCGTTTTCTCCTGAAATAAATAACAAAGTGGTACATTAATCATTGAGTTGAATTAAATATAACATTCTATATAGAACTGTGAAAATGACACATACCTGAGTGCCTGGGTAATGACATGGTTGACATCCATGGTGACGTCGGTGTGGGTCAGGACCGCTTTATTAGTCATCATCAGAGCTTCATTTTCAAAGTTGGTAATAGATGAAGCTATTGGGGAATAGGGAAATGATTACTTAAGATGTATAAATAACATGTTGTATGCATTAGATAACTTTATGAGCAAAAGGTTTGTGAAAGTTGAGTAACTCACCATCCATGTCATATTCCAGGAAGACAATGGGAGAGGTAGCAGCAGACTTCAACGTTACTTTGAAGACAGGAGCCTCACCCTGGACCTCTGATTCCAGCATTGTGGTGATCACTGGTGTCACAAGCTTGGCTGAATAATACAGTTTCTGCTTGGTGCCAGTTATGTCCATTGCAATCTTCTCGGACAAGGTGAGATCACCCAGGGAGCTTTGTTGAGATAGGTTGATTTCCGTATCAGCAAGGGATGAAATTGGTGTAAGATCCATGGTTGCTTGGGCAACATATTTTCCCTTGGTGTTGAAGGCAGGCATATTAACCTCATTGTTGCTAGTGAACTTCAGCACTGCAAGTACACGGCTCAAGGAGGCTTCAAATGATGCATTTTCATTCACATCCATGCCAATGACTTTGGTGGAGTCACTATTAAGTTTGTAGTCAGCAATCACTTTAGATGTGGAGCGCAGACCTTCTTCATTCAAGTACAGGTTGGCATCATTGTCCAGTATTCCCAAAATGACATATTGCTCAAGTGCTCTGCCATCAATGTTAGCTTTGGTGGTTGATTCTATGGAGATCTGCTTAAAGGATCCTTCAAATTTCAGGCTGTTGTCTGCCTCTACATTTCCAGAAGCCTCAATTCTGGGCACATTAAAATCACCCTTCATCTGGAAAGTAGAGTGGGCACTAACCTTACTGTCAGCAACTAGGTTTTGGGTCACTATTAGGTTAAGAATTGGGGTATTAATTCTTCCATTTGTGCCAACAGACATTTTAGTTTCAAAGGTCTCAGTTTTCATGCCAATGGAGCTCTCATGGTTGACAGTAATGTGTTGATTCTCAAGTGACAGGGAGTTGGCTAACTTGATTCCTCTGACGATGGTCAGGCTTGATGTGCAATCGAGCTTGGCCTTCAAAGACTCAAAAACAGAGTTGGTTGTTGCTCCAATGCGAATCACCAAGTCATCAATAGTGGACAGGCCACTAATAATGTTCAAATTAATGATGGCAGACTTCACAGATAGCTCTGAAACAAGGTTGCCTGCAGATGGTATTCTGATCAGTTTAGTAAAAGAGTAAATTGGCATGTCCTTGCTCTTTTCGTAAACAATCTTAGCATCCACATTGATATTCTGCTCAGTGGTAGTCAGGATGTCTTTCAATCCACTTTGTTCATACAAATTCAGATTAGTAATGGCTGGCGTGTCGAAGACAGCAAAGAGTAGAGGAAACTCAGGGATTGAGATGGGAGTATTCAAGAAGCCTAGGTCAATGACACTATCTATAGCAGCAGACATAGCAGCCTCCTTATCATTATTGTTAACCGTGAAGTTGTACAAGACTTTGTACTGGTTGAAGCGGGCCAGAGCCATCGTGTTCATTTGTTGGCTGTCAGCGTTGAACATCGCAGAGTAATCATTCTGAAGTTCAATCTTGGCAATTAAAGCCTCAAAGAAGTTAACTTTAGCATTGCCCTTGTTCTGGAAGTCGAAAACAAACTCGGTGGGATTGATCATGAAATTGATTGCGTTGGAAAAGACCCCATCGACTAAACCGTATAGCTCTGCATCATGGTTAGCCTTAAACTCCATTCTCAGGTCATTAAGGGTGCACTGTCCGGATGCCACAAAAAGACTATTCTTTACTGCTGGGCCCTCTGCCTCATTACGGATATTAAATTTGATGTGTTGAAAGAGAGCAGACTCAGCAGTCATTTGCTGTTTACTTTTCAACATTGCAGTGATGGTGTCAGCGGAGAACGACATCTTAACAAGCCTGGGATCGATATTCATCAACATGTTGGTCTTGTAGATGTTTTCACCTCTGTCCTGGACTGTACCAATATTCTTTACTTTGATTGTGTAATCTTCCTGTTCAATAGTTCCCTGCTGGTTTACAACAATGTCACTTGTGAAATCAATGCTTGGGATGTTCACCATGTGGTCATACTTTGTCTCCATTGAGACAGTAATGCCACGAGCCAGTGAAAGAGAAGCTTTGTTGATAAGATTGGCTGTGTATGGTGTAGTCATAACCTTCACTGTAGTCTGGGCCTGAGACTGAGCCTGAGCTGATCGGCCATAGAAGTTTGCAGATCCCTGATGTTCAACCTCAAAAGCAAGATGGGTTAACTTGAAAGCCTCTGCCACAACAACACGGCTTCTCTTGGGGATTGCAATATTAGCTGTTAATTCAACGATGAAGTTGAGATTGTCAGATTTGGGAGATTTTCCCTCAGAGTTAAAAATGCCACTGAACCGAGGGTTCAAGGCGTTATCTGTAGTGTTTGCAAACTCAGCAGTGGTCTTAATTGTGTAGATAGGAGTGTGGAATTTCATCTCCCCATATACTTTGCCAAAGCATGGCAACGTGAGCTCACTAGGGATGGTGGGCAGCTCGAGGTCAGGGATCTGGAGAGTCTTAACAAGTTTGTCTACATCCATTACTGGGATTTCAGGGAAGGAAAGCTCAGCAAGGCTGATTTGGGGAATGGTGAACTGAGGCATGGCAGGGAAGTAGTTCATGGAAATATCTCCAAAAACATCGTCCAAACTGAGCATATTGAACTCAAAGTTGACAATGTAATTAATTAATTCAATGATCCTCTGCTTGATTTCCTCAACGGAGATAGTGCTGGCTGGAATAGTGTACAGTCCCATGATAGTGAACTGAGGGATCTCAAGCTGTGTTGACGTTTTGAACTCATAAAGGTTATCCATGCTAATCTTCATTGAGGGAACAACAAGATCAGTACATGGGAAGGTAAACGATGGTACTTCCAACTCAGCTGTCTTCAGTCCAGTGATGACTCCTTCAATCATTTGTTTGACCTCACCGATAATCATTTGCTCAGCAAAAACTTTCTCAATGACATCAACCATATCAGTCCAAATGTCAGTGAAGATGATGACAACGTTACTATAGTATTTGCTAACAAATCGCAGATAGGGAGTTAGCACAGCTTCAACATTAATTCCGTCGATTCCCTGTTTGAGGAATTCAGGTATTTCCTTCAGCTGAATAAGAACTGTTTTGGCCATTTTGGAAAATTGGATTTCTCTTAGTTGTTCCAAGGAGACTTGAATGGAAGATATGACAAAGTTAATGAATTCTACTGTAGCATCAAGTTTCTGAGAAAGCTCTAGTTTCCTGATCATTCTATTCACGTCGGATGTGAAATATGATTTCATTTGATTTGCACCATCGACAAATTCGCTATACTCAATGGTATTCAGCATTTTGACAAAGGCATGACTCAATTCATTGAGTATTCTACAATTTTCCTCAATTATATCCGTGATGTGGTTGCCTTTTAAGTATGAGGTGCCAACATCTACTAGAAACAAGATATTTTTAGGAATGTGCATCAGCTCTTTAATTACAGCTTGGACTGCTTTGTCAATTTGAAATTTCTGGATGAGCACCAAAATTTGTTCCATGATAGCCATCATCTTTTGGTCAATCTCCATCTTGACCATAATATCTCTTATTTTAGCATGGAATGCATTTACTTTTTCAAGGATTTGTAATTCCTGGACAATATCTCTAACGTCTCTTGTTATTTCAAAGAAAATCTCTGTGGAAAAAAAAGTTGTGAATCGAGCAATCAGATCCATAATCTGAGCTTCAAAATCATTGGAAGAAATGTAACTCTTGATGTTAGCAACACACTGGGACAAGTCAAAGGTTTCTAAATACTGCTTCAAATCCCTCACAACCATTTCAAGAGTAGACTTGATTTCAAACTTGGCATCAATGTCTTGCAAGTAGGCCATGCTGCTGCCCTGCAGCTTTTCAAGATCAATCTGTGCAATTAATTCAATAATGTTATCCATTACTGCCACAACCACGGTTTTGATGTCAAAAACGTCATTGAATTCTACTAGCTTTTGTTGAATGTTCTGAATGAGAGTTTCAGAAAGGGTACCACTGACAATCCATTCTTTCACCGTAACATAAAATATTCGGAGGGAAGAACCTAGATCTGACAGCCTTTTCGTGACAAACTCTATTACTTGTGTTAGATATGCTTCAAGATCCTCCATTGAGATGGAATAATCTTTGGTAAAATCGGTAAGGTATTGCTTGAGGTAAATTGTTGTGTCTTCAATACTCAGTGTTTTAGCAAAGTCACTGACACTCTGAGGAAGAGCCCGAAGCCTAGCAGCAATTTCCTCATTGTTGACGTAGCTGAGGAATGCCTCTAGAAGGCTAACCCAAACAACCTTGATATTCTCGAGGTAAGCAGCCACATCTATGTAAGGGATCTGAATCAGTTGACTGTTGGTATTCTTATCATACTTAAGGAAGCCAGAGATGGTGAATTCCTGGTTCTCTGTGTTGTCCATGTTAAAAGCATTTGTGAAGACAGTGCTTGAAACTTCTACGCCAATTCTATCTGCATTGTTGAACATGGTAAAGACTTCATTGTAGGCATGGTCATTTAACTTGGACTTAAGTCTAAATTTAGCTTCCTGCACTTGTGGAGACAGAAGAGTATCTATCTTGTTGTCAATAGTGGTCTCCAAAGAGAATCCATTATCCATCTTTTGGTTCACTGAGGCTCTGTATTCATGGGAGCTGGCAAAGACCAGGGGCTGGGCCCTTAGGAGGTTTTTGAAATAGATCTGAGCACTTGGCATTCCATAAAGGGCAAGGTCCCCATCGGCATTGAAGACGGTATCAAGGTTGAAGTCAAAAGGTACAACACTGGCTCTCACGTTGTGGTCAAAGCGCATTGGCTGTGAGTTGAAGCGAGCATCATTCGAAAACTTGGCAGCAAGACCCACCACTTCAAGCTCAGTATTATGGCTCATTTGAGTTCCAAACAGTTTTCCACTTGTACTGCATTTAGCATTGGCAGTCAGGTCAGCATAATTGACCTCATATGTGTGCTTAATCTCTTGCTCATCATAAATGGCTTTCATGTTACCAGATAGGTCTATCTTGTACAGCTCTGCCTTCAACTGAGCCTCACTAACAAGATTTGCCCCAAGCACTTTCAGGTTGTTATTCATACTAGAGGAGGCAATGTATGGCTTTAAATCAATGGTGATATCTTGAGTGTATGAAACATTCTCAGAGACAATGATCTCAACATTTGAATTGAAGTCTAAGCTAGAAAGAGTTACTGTGAGAGTGTTTGCATTATCAAACTTCATGTCACTCAGTGAAGCTTTGTTGTTAATGAAAAGAGAAGCTCTGGAAGCATCAAGTCCGGCGCTAAAGTTGTTCTCCAGCATCAGGGGGCTCTTGAGTGTGCTTTTTCCGCTTGTCTCCAAACCATCCTTGCTCATTTTCAGGGTAGCTGTATGAGTGGCCTCATTTTCTAAAAGCTTCACGTTGCCATCACTGCTGAAAACTAAACCATTGATATCTAGAGTTCCAGTTTGCAGAGAGTAGATGCGATTTTCAAATCGCTCAGCATTGGTTTCTACCCTGAAAAGGACAACACCCGCACCAACGGAGCCCTGAGCCTCGTTGTGGACCTTCATGCCAAGGGCAAGGGCATTGGTGTCAGATTTTAGGGTTAGCCTTTGCTCCTTGAAAGAGAGCTCTGCCACATGGGTCAAGGTGTCTTCAAAGACAATGGTGTTTGATTTAACAGAAAGTTCTCCATTATTTAAGGCTGCAGAGAAGATGTTTTGGGCCTGAACAAATGTTGAGTCAACTTTCAAAGAAGAATCAATTTTGGCTTCTTGTCTTGATGGATAGAAGGCAATAAATTGGGTTGAAGTTGTGTCGCCATATAATGGTCCAACCTTTACTGTTGCCTTCAGGTTACTATCCCCAGACATTTCTTCAGTGTTCATGCCAACTATGCACATGTGATCAATGAAAACATTGAGGCCTAAGGTACTTTTTGCTTCAATCTTGCTGCTTGATTTGACACCAGCTTTGTCTGTGAGGGTTTCCTCTAAGATGTTAAAACTGGCTTCAAGGAACTTGTGGGCCAAAGTACTTTTCATCTCGGCCTTGATGGAATCTTGGTTGGTAAACATTCCAGAGCCTATACATATAAACAATCAAATCGATCATGAATGGAAACAATATTTAGATGAAGTACAATTACAAATGGATGTATAGCATTTCAATAACAATTGTGGACAAATTACCTTCAATCCGGAATGAGAGGATATCGAATGGAGATGTTCCCTTTACGTCATACATGGCTGAATGGCTTGGTGTCTGCACAACATCTTTTCCGGCAGCAATTGAGGCTTCCAAATCGTAGATGTTGCTCCTCAGCATAGCTGAGACCTCGGCTTTACCAAAGAGAGGCACTGAAATAGTAATTGTCTCAGGAACAAAGAGCTCTGGAATCGGAATTTGCATTGAGGGAACTTGTAGGCCAAGCTGGGGCATGGAGAGGCTTGGTGTGGTCAGGGCGGCAGGGAAGTTGAGTTCTTCTGTTGACTTTCCTCCAAGAGGGACTGGAATAGCAATCGTGAAGTACTCGTTGTTGAAGTTGTAGACTGCTTTGGCTTTACTGTTGAAATTACAACAAATGGCAATTAATTATACATGTTTTCATTATATATTTATTTTAGTTGTTGAATTTTGTTTTGTTTAACTTACGTGTTCAGGAAGAGTTTCTCTGGCAGAGACATCTCAGGCATGTCAGGGATTCTTATGTTCATGATGTAAGGGATATCTGAAGCATACTTCTCCATGTAGTTGTTGGTTGCCTAGAGGAATATAAATAATAATGTTGATTTTTGAATATTCTTAAAATGAAATTATCACCTGCCCATTTGTTATGTAACTTTAGTTACCTCCACAGACTTGGTGAGTATTTGACGGATCTTCATGTCGGACTCCATCACACTTGAATCGAGAATGGCATTGACATACTCTTTAATCTTGTCAGCATTGGGAAGAATGTTAATTATCTCAGAATTCATGTCCGACTCGACACCAGCTTCAATTCTGCTTCCATCTGAAAAAAATGTGCAAACTAAATTAGCAAAAAGGGAAATCGGTGGGAAAGCTCTGCTGCACCAAGTCACTTCTTTTGTCAAAAATTGCTTAAGTGTACAAAAAACCTTACCATATTTAAGAGAGAGTTTTTGTTCTGAGGTGCTCTCGAGGAACTTAATGTCACTCTTAAGCTCACATTCCATCTCTTCGCCGCGTTTCATAATCGCTGTGAGGGTGGCATCAGCCTTGATTGAGGGGATGATAAGCTGGACTTTCAGCACACCTTCCTTCATGGCCTTTTGACTTAAAATAAAATAAAATAAACACAATTTAGTCATGGTACATTACACAGTTAATTTCATGTCCTGGGGATAAGATTTTTTTCTTACTTGGCACTGGCAAGCAGAGAAAGTTGTGGGACGTTCTTGTTGATGATGTCAAGGGTGATGGCGTAAGTTCCTTTGCTCTTAGCGCTACCGTCAGCGACCCCCAGCCTGAATCCAGCCTCCACATCATAGTCTGGAACCTGGATGTCGGTGGTCAGGACGTTCTTCCTCCTGTTGTACTTAACCGTAGCTCTGGCCTCCACTGGCTCGTCACCTGTTTTTACAATTCAGTCAAATTCAAAAACTCGAACCAGAAAAAATGTCTCATGATTCAATGTTAATTAAAATGTTATATTTATTCATCATTTCTAAAATACCTTCGGCTCTCAGGGTCACCGTCACAGCATCGACCTTCTGGCGGCCCTCTTCACCCTCCTTTAAGAGTTCATAGGCAATGGTGGCTGTGTACTCATTCACATCACCAGTAGGGTGGATTTCAACAGCAAACCTTGAAGAACAGTATAATTAATTCATGAACCACAACATTACTATAACTAACTGAAACTGAATTGTCTATTTAACTGTCTATATTTGTTGTGGTTTATAACGGCCCATTTACTTGCTGTCTCCAGTGATGGGGAAATATGGGGATGTCTTCTGAGAGAAAGCATCGGTATACTGCATGGCGATGCAGTACTTCATGCCAACGAAGAAGACATTGCAGTCATTAGTATCAACTTTGTCCGTCACGGTCGGTGGGAGAGTCTTGAACACTGCACCGGTCACTGACACCAGTTTGTTGCTGTAATGATTGGATAAAAGGGTTAGGCTTCATATTGGTTGAAATTCTTACCATTATCAAAGGCTCCAGTGCCACTGCTGAAATTGCATCGCATACTAATCTCTAGACAACATCGAGATTGTTAGCCTGACACCAATCACCACCCTTTACTTGTTTGGTCATTGTGATAGTTATCTAATGCTTACGTAATGCTGAGGACGGTGGTGGGGCCCTGGGGAGCAGGCATGCTCATCTTAATACTGTCAGCTCCCATGGAGATCTTGGCCTGTAGCCCACTCTCATGGTAAAGTGTGGTATGCATCTCGAGTCCAGAGTTGACGTATTCAGGGAAGTGGTAACCGATCAGAGACTCAAACTCAAAGCCAGCAGAGGGCATGAAGCTGACGGCGCTCTATGGATAAAACAAGGGAATAGCTTTTATCTTAAGAAACATATCATATATTAGGGTTACACTAATATAACCGAATGTGCCTTCCATACACTGGAAAGAACATGGAAAACAATTACCATGTCACTGGCAAATTTAAGTCCACCCTTGATTCCTGGGGTAAATGTGCCAGAGAGGGCAACTCTCAGAGGGATTCCATTGGCAGTGGGCAAGAAGAACTCATTATCCATGAAGAGGTAGTGGGCAAAGATTTCGTTTTCAGTTGTGGTCATAAGGGACTTCATCATCTGTGGAAGAGAGAAATGAATAAGCTTCATTCAACTTCCTTTCCCAATAGTGCTTTGTATAGGGTTGATGGGTTATATTTCAACGTGTACTCACATCACTTGGGAACATCTTGAGCATGTTGTCAATCATCGTGGCTGCAGAGAGGGCCATATCCGCCATGTCCTCGGATTTAAGGTAACCAAGCTCATTTCCCAAAAGACTCAAGTAAACCATTGCTTCAGGGGATTTTTGAGCCTTCAGTTCCCTGACCAGTTTGTTGAGATTGCGCCCAATTTCCCTCATCAGTCCCTGGGATGCCTAAAGATGCACAAACTCAGTTATTCATACTTCCAAAGTACATTTACAGAGATGTAACTAATAGCATTGTTTTCCTACCTGTCTCTTCTTCCTGTCCTTCCTCAGAGCAGGCAGCATCTTCCTTAGCATTTCAGTGGTTCCAATGGGCATGTTGTCAGATACAAAGTACATTGTCCTGAGGGCTGTGTCAGGGAAAAATCCATTCTCTCCAAACAGGGCTTCAACAGTTGGCTCGAACCCTTTGCCCTCCATTCCAATCTAAATTAGAAGACCACTGGTTAATATTATATTTAAGCACATGAAAAGTATTGTCAAAGTGATTATTATTTATTGTACCTCCATCAGATCGACGTCATAACCAAAGGCTTTCAGGGTCATCTCAAGCATGACTTCCTTTGGCAGGTAGCTGGTTGCCTCAAAGATCATGTTTCCCTGAATAGAGCCCATTTTGTAATTGCCAGAGAACTTGGTGGGATCCATGATCATTCCAATCTCATTGCCCTGCAGAGCATTCAGAATCTTCTCCCTCAGTCTGTTGGAAAAAATGCAGTCTGGTTGGGTACTTCAGCTATTGCAAATTAAGAGTGCTCCGACTAGTTGACTTAAAAACAAATACGTTGAGGTTGAGTTAAGTTGAAGTAGCTCAGTAACAAATTAGCTAAAAACGCTCCACTTACTCTTTATTCTCAGGAACAGTTGATGACAGGATGTTCGTAATGTGAGAGATGACAAAGCTCCTGGCCTGTTGGTCTTGATCATTAGGCAAAGAGGCGACCAACTGAGCCAGTTCACTGGGCTGGGGGTCCTTCATCATAACCAGGTAGGCAGCAATGCGCTTCTGCAATGGGCTAGCACTATCCAGGACCACCTGCATGAGAACTTCCCTACCCTGTGACAAATCAACAGATCTTGAGTTATAAAAGAACTAAACAGGGAAAATGTTTTGATCATGACCTGTAGTAAAAGTACCAACCTCTTCAGGGACAGTAGTCAGTCTGAAGACCTGAATGGCAGCCTGTTGGACAGATGTGTCTGCGGCGGGCTGGTTCACACACTGAATAACGGCAGTTTTCAGTGCAGGACTGGAAGCTCCCATGGCTGCACCCATGTTTCCAACAACCTAAAAAGAAGAAATAGGTTTGTATTGCCATCTTATGAAATCTCTCCTTGCCAAACGATGTATGCTGAGTAATGAGATTGATGTACTCACCCTCAAGGTCAAAAACATTTTATCCTTGTCACCAGTGCAGTCTCCCAACTGATCTGCCATGAACTCAGCAACAGATGTAATCTCAGGGATCACCTTTCCTTCAGCCTTGTAGAACCTGACAATGCAAAATTGGAATTTATAACGTGTACAAATGAAAAATATATATATGTCTCATCATAACCAAAAGCAAATGATCATGAGATTGTGTCAATTCGCTCACCTCTTGACAATGTTGCTGAGTGCATACATGATGGGCTTGCTGGGCTTGTATTGAGCCATCTCTAGCATATCCTTGATTAGAAGAGGTGAGGGATTGGAAACCAGTCCAAGGGCAAACACAGCAGCATCAACCTTAGTTGCAGACGTGTCATAGGTTCTAAAGATGTGCATGATGCCACTGCTGCACTCAGCAGTACCGCACTGGGCCAGAACCTGGAAGGTCAGTGGCACAGACACCTCAAGGGCCTCGGTAATACCGCTCTTCAGGGTCTCAGCCTTCATCCCACGGTACATCTGTACCAGCCTGAAGAAGAGGTTGGGCCTTCTTGCACCCTCAGTATCTGGCAAAGTGGCCAGTTCTCTAAGGAGAGCCAGGCCAACATCCTTATCCTGGTGAACACTCTTGTCATAAACAGCCTCCATGTGCAGGGACTTCTCGTTGGCCTCATCTGCAAATATATCAATTATGAATTATTGACATTACACAACACAATAATTTCCTATTACCTAAACCGTGTGCATTGCTGTTCTGAACAATGCCGCACATTATATAGATAGATAGATAGATAGACAGATAGACAGACAGACAGACAGACAGACAGACAGACAGACAGACAGACAGACAGACAGACAGACAGACAGACAGACAGACAGACAGACAGATAGATAGATAGATAGATAGATAGATAGATAGATAGATAGATAGATGGGCAATGATTATATTGTAACAAAAGTGATTTATAAAGCGCTAGACTTACTGAAGTCAAAGATTCTGTCGTTGTGAGCCGAAACTTCCTGCAGGGTCAGGACTTGTTTTCCAATGCTGGTTACTCCATATTCTCCCCTACAACAAACAACAAATAATTTAGCCAATACAAAATGGGTCCTTCAAATGTATGGGCAGGTCGAACATTGAGGGTGATTGAGCAATGAAGAGTTGGGACATACTTGTGAGAGTAGGGCACCAGAATGTGCTTTTCAGTGCATGAACCAGAGGTCATGTGCTTGTTGTCATTGTCAAACTTGTACTGGCAGGTCTGTGAGCTCCTGATCAGCTGGGCAAGAGGGTAGTGCTGCAAGTAGACAAACATTTAGCCAACCGGATCATTGAACTTAAGGGATTTTTAACTGTGAACAAATGTCATTCAACCATGCATGCAGTGGGTAGGGTAACGTACCATCCCGGAGATAAGGGCCAAGGAGCTTGTTTGGTCTCTCATTGGGACAAATTTGTCGCAGCCAGAAAGATCCCTGTTCACGGTGATGTCTGTTGCGATTGTCTGTCTTTCATTGATGGTGGACTTGGTCTTGCATTGGCCATAGATGGTGGGCTGTATGAGACGTAACACAGTATCAGTATTTTCTGTATATATTTGAGCACTGTATGTTTGCTGATTACGCTCTGCATAACGCTTTCTTGTGAAGCAAACATACCATGTTCTTGTTCTTATCATCCTCCACCAGAGGCACCAGCAGAGCAGAGATTATTCCTCTCTTGAAGTTCAAGATGGAAGTCGTCTCCTCCTCTTCAGAGTAGAGCTTCACATCATAAACTCCTGCAGCCACTACTTTCAGGGGATACCTGGAGAACGTAACAGATACATTAGATCCAGTTTGTTACTTACATGAAGGGAGTGTATTCCCAGTTTACCATATCTGATGATTTTGTCTGAAGATGTCAAATGATTTTATCACTTACTTCTCCATCTCAGCAGCGAAGGCGTCAGATGAGGAAGCCGGTGCGAACACTGGGCTACCGTCCGCCCCCGTGTCCACCACCTCACTCAGACTACAACCAGTGGTACGAATGATGAAGTAACAAGATTGTGGCACTTCAACCTCAACCTGGTTGAAGAATAAAGTAGGTTAACTTTTCTCACCTATATTGTCACTTATGTTATGGAAGATGGAAAAAAGGATGGCGGTTTGTGACCTTACCTTGCAGGAGGCCTTGGGTCCATTTTGGAGATTGGAGGCTCCATTGATTGCATTAAGAGACTCGGTTTCATACAGATATTCATACTTGTGTAGAGCCTTATATCTCTGATCCACTATATGAGGAAAGAGACATAGAAGGTGATCAAAAGGTTTCATACTGTCAACGGGACGGTCAATTGGATGTATACAAAACATACAAAAACGATTTTCTCCATCAACCATCAAATATTATGTGAAACCTACACAAACATGTTGGGAGGTCATCAACTTGTGCAGCTGTAGGGTAAAAGAGTAATGTATTTTAGAATGTTACGAATACAAAATGACCACTTATCAATAGAATATAATAGAAATCATCAACAATAATATTTGTTGAAAAACAGGTTTATAGTATACAATATAACACAGTAACAATTAAATAAATAAATGCAATTTGTGACAAAATAGAAAAAGGTTTTTGTTGCAAAGTCTATGGCATCAAATCATCAAGGTATCATCAAATCATTCAGCATCATCATACATAAATATAAAATATTGAGTAACTGTGACCCCAGAAATATCCCAAGTGGTACTTACAGGCCAGGGCGGCTGTGCTCAGGAGAAGCAGCATGCAGAGCTTTGATTCCCCCATGTTGGGTTCTCTGAGTCTCTCTGCTCTTGGAAGCTTGACGAGGCTGATACCGCAACATCAGGGTAGGCCTTTTATACCCTCAGTTGTACTCATTCACAGTGGTTGCAAAAAGGTACGTACAGTACTTCGTAAGGCTCAAAGTCTACTGCACCCTCCAGTGTGGAAGGACAAAGGCAGAAAGTTCACATTGAATATTGTCTTAGAGCCAAAAGCTGGCAAAGCAAAGGCCACCATTGCAAACAGAACAATGCTTTCTGATTGATTGGTGATTAAAGAAAAATTAAGATGTCTAATAATTGTTGGTTTAGGAGAAGGGAATTTCAGCTTTCTTTCTACTCTCATTAAATATGATAGACTTATGGCGGTCCATTGCAACTGCACAAAAGTTTACAGTGCAGTACTTAACTTTAGACTTAGATGATGTACAATATTTTTTTAAGTGGGTTAATTAGGTTTACTATAATTATTATCAGAGCTAGGGCCTTAATTTTTTTAAACATGTAGACTAACCAGCATTGTGTCATAAGCAAAGAAGGGGTGTAACATTTGTCAATGATACAATTAAACCATTGTTAAGCAACAGTCTCCAAGACGAACCGTGATCGAGCAACAAATGTCCCAAAGCAAAGTCCCTCCACAAGTGAAAATGATAGCGGTATCAGACCTTTGATGCTCTGAAGAGAATCAAGTGGTGTATTGGAAATTACTCTTTCTCTTATTGATAAAATCAGCAAACAAACAATGCTATTGAAGGAAAATTGTGATATGATTTATCAGAAGTGTTTTCATTGTAGTTTAATATATGATTTATTTACACTGCAAATTGTGCTTTACTCTTGGTTTCTGCAAGAATCTGAATTAGCTCAATTAAACATTCATTCAGGTTGTAATCTATTTGTTTATGTCACAAAGGATATGTATACGTATACTAAACTGTTCAGAAAGGATTGTTCAAATGTAAATCAGAATGATAAATTCAGTGGCATCTTTTTGTAATTCCTAGTTTATAGCTGTCTAGGCTCTATATCTACAAATAACTTGTATCTCTAATTTAATTGATAGCCTTTGACTGATAAGATGTATTCCTTCTGCTTATTTCTTTATTCTATAATTCACAAAAGGTTGGTTAAATATGCAGTGACCATATGAGAGAGTGTTGGGGGACAGGGAGAAGCGGGGCGAGTGAAAGGGGGTGTAATGTGTGTGTTTACGATCCTGGAATTAAATCATTGCGAAGATTTTTTGTTTTGTTCTGCAACTAAAATATATTGTGAAAGTAATGTGCTTTTGAAAGCATATATACATTTTTGGAGTCATAAAGTGTTTATGGCGGTGCATTTGGAGGTGATGGTCGTACAAAGGAAGATAAAGTGTGCACATTTTTATCAGGTTCCTCAAGACTCCCCTGTATGCAAAGGTATTCATGATGTCAGCCATGGCCCAGTTTCTATTTTCCTTTTAATTTAACAAGAAGGCTTGTTCAATATACTATTTAAAGAACTTTTATAGACTTAAATACTTTCTAATTGTGTCATATATTTTCAGTGTGAATACAGCAGTAATTCAATGATTTTGGCGTAAAGAAGCTTCAGTATACATGTTGTTGTTCATCAATTATGAGTATTCTAGTAAAAGTAGTAGTAATATTAAAATATGTTGGTCTACAATTTGGCTTAAATAAATTTGAAAATGGTAAAATCATGCAAACAAAACCATGCATTCTTCGAAGGCTGGTAGAGTAGAATAAATTAAATGTAAAAAATATTTCTTTGCTAGAGTGCTGCTTATATAACGATATATATTGAATTATTTGACCTACACAGGGTTGGTTAAATAAAGATACAATTTGTGTTTGTAGCTCTGCCCACATACATTGCTGTTGCTGCTATTTATATCTCAATGTCTGCTTCTAGTTCGCTCAATCTTTACTTAATAGTTTATGGTTTCACTAGTGCATTTAAAATGAAGTTAAAAATCAGCCGCCGATTTAAGCTCAACTGGCTCATAATGTATAAACGAGGGGAACATGAATTGTGACATTGAAATGTCAGAGGTTACATTTATAGTTTATCATATCTGTACCCTCCTTGCTATTTTCTCAACATTAAACATCTCATGTGCACGCTCAGAGCTTGGTGAATTGGATCTGAAGAACTGTGCTTGCAAATCTGTATTGCATTAGTCAGATTAAACACACTCCAAAGTTGTGTAATGCCCCATTGCAAAACTCTGCAGAAAGGTCTATCTCCTTATTTGTATTTGCATTTACTGTGATAATAGACAGATATAGACATAGACAGTCCAAAATATCAGCACGTAAACTAAATGTAGTTTACGTTATGAAATAAAAGTCATTCTCTGTAAAAATGCATTTAATAACGTTTGTCTGCACCTGCTTATCCTCATTAAATAAGTAATGAATACAAAAAGCTGTGCTTATTAGTTACATTGCATCCTGTGTCCTATAGTATTCTGCTTTACTGTGTGAGTAGTCAAGCCATTGCAACAACGGGTATGAACATCACCAGGAAGGAGGAAAGTCACAAATGGCTCCAAATCCTGCATGCTGTAAGCCTTCTACCTCCGCAATCCAACCACTTGGGTTTTGAGCGCAGAAAGGAGGGGTGCGGAGGAATTATTCTGGGAAATGTCGGTAAACATTGGAGCAGATCACACTGAATCTTAAAAGGAAAGTGAGTGAAATTAAGTAAAATGATAAAATAACCCAGGAACGAAATGTAAATACTATATACGTCTTTCTAGCAAACCTTCTTTAAGGGTATATTTCATTGATCTTAGGGGACAAAGGCATGGAAGGGTTGGCTGGTTGGTGGTGACCAGTAATCCCTTGGATACAATCAGGGAATAAGTCGAGCCTTTTTCAAAATTGTCTTTGTTGTAAATATTTACATTCACTGAAGTGCTGTTAGTAACATACTGAACTATACTCTGTCTTCCGCACAGTTATAATTATATACATATACTTAAGACGAGATCCAATCAGGTTTATCACCTGTCACCAACATAGAGTGATTAGTGGCAGACTGGGACTGTGTCATTGACTTTAAACTGTATGACCCAGAAGCCAGACCAGACAGCCAGCCAGGCCTTAGCCTGGCTCTCTATTTGCGCAAGTCTATCACAGGGTAAAGGTCCCTGTGTAGGGCAAATCATTAGTGCTCATTGATGTCGTTATATAAGCACCACTCAAGCAAAGAAAATATTTTTTAACATTCAATTTATTCTACTCTGCCAGCCTTCGAAGAATGCATGGTTTTGTTTGCATGGTTTTACCATTTTCAAATTGATTTAAGCAAAATTGTAGAGCGACATGTTTCAATATTACTACTACTACTCATAATTTATTAATAAACAATAACATGTATACTGAAGCTTCTTTATGAAAAAAACATTTAAGTACTGCTGCATTCACACTGAAAATATATGACACACAGACACAATTAGAAAGTATTTAAGTCTAGAAAAGTGCAGTTCTTTAAATAGTATATTGAACAAGCCTTCTTGTTCAATTAAAAGGAAAATAAATACTGGGACATGGCAGACATCATGAATACCTTTGCATACAGGGGAGTCTTGAGAAACTTGATAAAAGTGTGCACACTTTATCTCCTTTTGTACAAGCAAGATCAGCAAATGTTTCTATCGTATGTTGTGTCTCCATTACCTCCACCGCCATAAACACTTTATGACTAAATATTTTAGTTGCAAAACAAAACAAAAAATCTTCGCAATCATTTAGTTCCAGGATTGTAAAAACACACATTACACCCCCTTTCTCTCTCCCCGCTTCTCCCTGTCCCCCCAACATTCTCTCATATGGTCACTGCAGGTTGATAAGAAAGGTGATGTCCAAAACCACCTTAACTTTCACAATGTTTTATTTTTATGACTGCATGTAATCTATAGGGTCAGTATCGTTCCCCAGATTATCTTATCTGGTACTTATTTCAGTCTGATGACACACTTTAGTGATTCTACGAAGGCAGCACTGTTCCACTTAGCTTGTCCGATTACTTTTTTGTACTTTGCGTTACTTTAAGATGCATGACAGACAGAATATTATTAGAAGTAAGCCTCTAATTATGTGGTTATCCTAAAAATGTGTAACATATAAGTGTTTATTAGCACTAGTTTTAGTATTTTAGTTTTTGTATTCAAGATATGTGATGAAAGCAATATAATTGTTTTTCAAACCCATTTTTCTATCTCTTGTTTCTAAAATGTAGCACATGAAACAGTTTATTTATTTAATTTATTTAATATGCATGATTATTCCAGTTTCACGGTTGCATCTTTATGGGGAACATACTTATCGTGAGTGGCTTTGGATAAAATAAATATAGAAATCATGACATTTCAATATTATTGTTATAAAACTCAAACTAAACCCCTCCCTGAGATTGTAGCTCCTAGCCACAGCTATGAGCCATATCCCAACCAAAAACATAAAATCCCTTCTTCTCTTGAATTAAATCTTTTTTAAATAAATAGGATCTGTGGAAGTAGGTTTTAACAAGGACAAAAGGATGAAAAAAATAGTGTTGAGGTTCTTGCAACTGTTGTTGTGCTGTCTCACCCCACCCCTTATCTACACACTCCAATGCCATTGGCTGGAACTATGGATCCATGACAGACACTTTTTTCATTACATTGGATATCACTAGAAACAGAGCCTCTCGTGATCCGGACTACTGGGACGTTGTCATCCTGTTAAATCAAATAAAACTCTTATAGCCATGGAGATACGGACACTGATAATCAAAGTCTACCTCACTAAGTCAAAGAACTTCTATTTTCAGGGACCTTGGGAAAGCCTGCTGGCTTCTTCAAATATTGACAGGGGTCTGTGTAGTATCCTTGAGGGAGGATTGTTCAACAGTCAGTTCAATGGAAAGGTAGACAGATCAATATGTAGTGTGTCCATATTGTTTCTACAGATATCGTCAGCGTATTTCGTATTTCAATTAAACCACTCCTCATTTTAAGTAGACCATAGATAGCTCCCAAATCCACAACGGCTGACATTAAACAAATCTATACATGGTGGTATTCCCAACCCGATCTCATCAATCAGCTTACAAATTATTTTTGATATAATTTATAGTTTTTGAGATTCAGCAGTTTTAGTTTGTAACCCGCTACTTGTTGAGTGCTGCAAGTAATAATGGAAATTAAATAAACTGCAACAATTGATGACGCACTCACACACACACACACACACGCACACACATGCACACGCACACGCACGCACACACACACACACACACACACACACAAGCAAACACACAAAAAATCCCGATCAGCATGTGCTCTGACTGAATAGAGCTGTGTGTCATTTACTGGGTGTTCATAC
>OOFH01049665.1:0-14604 GCA_900323355.1 Merlangius merlangus
TTACCGCGGTGTATGTTTTGGGGTGTTGGTGTATGATGGACTTCAGGCAGCTCAGTCAGGTGTCGCTTTGGTCGGCTGAAGTTGATGTTTTTCAACTTTTGTGGCTCAACCCTTTTGCGGGACATGTCCTTCCACTTGTTTGGTTGGGAAGTGCAGGCGACCTCCTCCTCGGTGCGTCTGCGCCCTGTTAACTCAACCTGGCACATGATGGCTGCAGCATGGCTGCAACAAGAAGCAAGACTGGTGCGATGGATAGATCTATTAGTAAAAGTAAGTGAATTCAGAAGCTCACAATATCTGCTGTGTGAGACTTACCCTGCCATGCATGTGCAGTTAGCTGTCAGGATGTACCCTAGATCCCTGTGCACGTACACCCAGGCATCATAAGGTTTTGCCTTTAGTCCCTGTCTCTGACTGGGCAGGACACCTGCCCTCAAAGCGCAAAACCCTGAACTTGTGTCAAAACATTTTAAGTTTTGCACATGACCACAAAGAACATAATTATATGCGTCCAAAGATTTGTATGCACGCAAACTGTCCTTAGTGTACACACTAGGCTTCTCAATCAGATAACTGTATATATCGGGCCATGTTATAGCTGGCCATTTGGACATATCTGCAATCCATTCCTCACTCGGAATACTATATGGGTCTGGTAATTTCTCACCAGTGCTGAGGACCAGTTTGTTAAGGTAATCGGTGCAGTCTGAGCTGCTGAGGCTGTTGATGTAATTAGTCTGAGCCATCTCTGTCAAGACCTAGCTAACAAGCTGTCAGACCTGTAGTGTAAAACTATATTTACAGTGACATTGGCGTTTTTTAAATGTTGGCAGGCCGTAAAGTAGCCTCGCCGTAAACATTTTTACTTTAACTTTGTTAGCGTTAACTAACATTACGACCGTGCTCCTGATATTGGAAACATCTAAAACAACCGTCAAAACCTGGTAAGTTGAGTGAAATTCATGGACATTTCAGTAAGTGTGTTTATGATTTGTGATGCAATGAAAAACAAAGCGATTTTTCAGTAAAATGACATTTTATTGCAACTGTGTCAGGGAGAACTTACAAGCAATACGGCATCTACATTGATATCAGTTCACTCCGAAGCAGGCTTTTGCCCCCTGGCTGCGCGCGCACCTAGTATTGTTTGTACACAAGAAACCCGTCTATATGCAACCAAGTCTCACACCAAAATGTAGCATGATCAGAGAATGTCTAGGTACAATGTAAGAATACAACGTTTTCTATCGTTGATATGGTGGTTGAAATTGTTGACAAACTAATATGGACGATGCCATCGCTGAACCAAACCCAACATCAGAACCCCCGAAATGATTGATTCAATGTGATAAACATCTGAGCCACTAAAGCTGAAATGCCATCAATGAATAGATGTAACCTACTTAAAGATATAATCCACAATTTAAATTCTTTGAATTGGCGCGATTTCGTTAGGGGTTTTATAATACACGTATGGCCTAAATACGGTAACTGTTATATAGGCCTACAAATATAATCTATTTGAAAATGTATGTGTAGGTTATAATGGAGTATTAGTTTCATGTCGCCACCTGGTGGCAGATCGTATATCAGACATCCACACAGAAGGTAGGTAAATTGTCTAGTTAGTTAATTAGTCGAATGGTTATTTGTTTGTGTATGGGTTGCTGAGCGAGGCAGTTTGGGAGAAAGGAATGATATTGGTTGCAAGTTGTTACGTCTTTTGCAGAAAACGTTTAAACCTCCCGGAACCCTTCCCTATCTGGTTACTTTTTGCATCTCAGCCTCGAGAATACCATCCTGTGATATCTGGTAGCCTAGTTCTTATCTGTATGTTTGTTTGTGTGGAATAACACATGAGAAAGAAAACTAAGATAACTATTATCTTACCTGCAATGTTAGGTCTTGCCTGCATTATTTTTTACTTTACAAAAGTAACTAACTTTTCAATTACAGCAGGCATTCATTCCTAAAGGCTTGATTGGACCAAAATAAACCAAAGTTGACAAAGAGCTGTTATATTATTACCCCAAAAGGTATAAAAGACCATTAATATTGAACAATGTATTCAATCTATTTTGCAGTGTCAACTGCCTCTCTTGCTACATAGAACCCTTAACTGTAACTACAATTTAACATACACCTCCCAGGTGTAGCAGACAATTGAAATTGAATTGAAAATATTGTTCACTTTACAATGTATTTTGTTATTTTGCAAATTGGCTTATATTGACACTGTATTTTAATGAATATCAAGGTGATATTCATATTGGTTGTGGTTACTAATTTGTCAGCAATAAAAACAATAAAGTCCATGACCATTTCTAAGAGTACATTTGAACCATGGACTGGGATAGAGACCCCAGAGAAGCTACGCTGAGCCATGTATTATTGGCATCAAATAGGGATCATGTCAAACAAGATAACAAATTTCAATGTTTTATGCAAATCAATAATGGGATATGAGATACTGTGGGTGTTGCGATGTATTGATGGCAAGACATGTTTCATACAGAATGAACTTCATTTTTAATCTATCGAAGTGCCAGATAACATTTTAAAAAGGATATTGGTTAAAGAAAAAGAGACAAAGTTCAGAAATGAAACTACATGAAATACATTTCGGATAAACCATTTTTTTTTAGAGCAAAACTGGAGGACGAGGACAACAGTGGAGTACTGTGTTTGCCCCTCAGCTCTCTGAAGGGGGTGGGGCTGCCCCACGCACAGCCTTGACCAGCGCTTGCTGGATCACAGGGTAGAGTTTATAGCATCCCTCAATGCATGTACGCACCCCTGCTGTTAGAGTCTCCTCACCCATCTCTCCATCTGACTGGAGGCCAGAAATCTGATTCAAGCTGGGTAGAAAAGACACCGTCAGGCTTCCCTGGTTCTCCCCACTTGCCCAGTTGCTTCCGCTCTCTTCCAGGAAAGTAGGGTCAATCAGGTATGAGGCGCCATCTTGTCGAATAGAGCAGCCGAGCACCAGGTCGTACATCTCAATCCCTGCGTCTGCCAGGGCCAGGGATGCACATGTGATGGCATGGGCCAAGGCTGAACCGTTGTTCTCGAGGACCATTACATTGACGTCAATCTGTGAACGGGGGTACTTATGGAGGCATACCGCTGGCTGCAGACTCTCCAGTACCATCAGGGACAGGTCCTTCTCATGACTACCCTGGATCCAGGAGCCCCTTTCTGGGCAGGAGAATGGGGCAAATCGCATGTCGGCGAACAACCTGCAAAAAACATTTGATGGTACAAAGAAGTCAAAGCATTAATTCCTAAACTAGCTCATAATTAAATATTATTATCATAACAATTTATTTGACAAGTAGGCCATAACATAATATTGTGGGGACCCAGTATAATGAAACACTTACAACACAAATAGACATCCCAACAAAGAAATTATTAAAGTATTAGCTGTATATGTTGTGTTATCATACCTCCCGCATTTCATGTCCGTCTCATCCTTTCGCTCCGTTTCCTTTGGGCCGTAAACACAACAAATCAGCTTCGTGTTTCCAGCCTCGATGTATGCCGAGCCCTTTGCTTGGCTTACAAGTCCACAACGGACAAAAACCGGACGGACATCCACTTGATCACGATTCCTACCATCTGCTCTTGTGCCATCCGAGGGCAAAGTTGTTTCTGGTTTGCAGATAAACCTAGACAAACTTTGTGACACTTCAGGGCCTCGTACTCTTTTTGTGTCAGTCGGCATTGTAAACTCAAGACTGATGTATCTCCTCAGCGTGGTAGAGGAAAGCAACTACATTTGCTCTACCTCAAAATATGTCCCGACTGAAACATAATACACGAAAACGGTTCCGACTGGTTGGGCACAGCTATGGTTCAAACGTATTGAACGTTAGGTATATTACTTTATTAATTAAGTCAATATAATTGTTAAGATTTAGTTACAGACAAGCGAAAACGAATGGAATGGCTGCAAACACAAAGCAAAATTAATTTGCAATAATAACTAGTAGGCCTACTAGCATGAGTTCTATTATATATATTATCTCAAATATCAATTATATATGCATATAACATAGATACAAAGCAAAACTGTATAAAACAGCTCTAGTAATGGGTGTTTTTTCCTTGGACAGTTGGACACTTTTCGCTTATAGTGATAACATTGTTTAATAAAAGTATTATCTCCATGTTCCATGTCCAATGTTATGATATCATCTACTGAACCAAAAAAATGTTTTTTTTTTTTTTAATGTCATCGATTTGTCCTTTTTCATTGCATCAGCCAGAGCTATGCGACTAGACCAGGCGGCGGGCTGGAATTGGATTGACGTTTCGTTGTACCAATAGAGGTTACGGTTGACTACTATGCTGGTGAAACTACACCAATAGCGAGGGCTGGTGGGTATTGGGCGTGTTCCCTCTCTACATTTTCCTTGTCACTTCACCAGCGTGGCTGAAGCTGTGTTTGGAAGCTGTTACTGCACCATTCTACGAGAACGTCAACTTGTGTGAGTATTAGCATTGTAAAATGCATATCACGTTATTATCGCGTCATTATCCAATAAATGCTGCCCTGTCAAATGGCAATTTAGTTTAACATAGCCTTTTCAGAAGGCAAGTATAACCTGACAGACTGGCTAGCTTGACCGGCTAATTCACTTGCTAACTGGACTACCAATGATGTATGGTTATTAAAAGATTGCCACTGTTAAAATCCGGGTGGATGTTATACCTGTAACAAGCACTTTTATACATTTTTATTTTTAATAGTTTAATTAAAATGCAAGTGTGATTGATTACATTGAAGACCATTGGTCCTCTCCGGCGTTTATCGGTCACGGTGTCATTTATAATATGACAACTTAAGGGTTGTCATAAGCTTCTGTAACGTGTGACTGCAGTTGTAACTGCACCTCTTACCTATTAAACAACAAATAACACTTTGAAGGGAGGTATTCCCAGGACACTATTACTTTTCCGGAGGCTGCCACTGGGGTTGTTTTGTTGTTACCAGAGGGACACCGGGCTGTTTTTCATCTGTTTGCTTTGAAAATGGTTCCAGACATGTAGGGGCTCAACTGCCACCACTACAACTAGTTATATCACTAGTATGCCACTCAGCAGTTTAGCATTCACGTTGCGTACATCGTTATCAATGGCCAGGTTGGTTACTAAACAGTACACCATTATCCCGGCTTGTGTTGGAAATAATTGATGAAGCAGCAATATCTAGGGTTGATTGTTCTAAATATGTCATTATATTTGTACATTCTTGGGAATTAGTGCTATACAATACAGAGAGTTTTGTTAAAGTTTACTTATTAAGGAAGTTATCACTCATGATGTGGTATAAAAGGAGCAGAGAATTGTGCTGAATCAATGATAGGTTCCATGGAAACGTTTACCCTCACCTGCGAAAGACATCGATGACTGCTGAACTGAATTCGATCGCTGGCCACAGAGCAACCATGATTTCCCTTAGATAAAAGGAAAGTTAGAGTGGTTGTAAGAGCTGTAGAGGAATTGAGTTCTACATGTTGAAAAATATGTTCATAGCGAATATATGATAAAATGAATAAAAAGAGTAAAATTGTATGATAGAACATTTTTTATTAATTTTGGTAGAATAAAGGCTAGGAATAAATAATGTTGAAAGAATATGTAACTGGAATTTGAGACTGAATTTACATGTATTAAAAATGAGTAACGTTATTACGCGAATGAAGGAATGTAGCATGTCGATGACAATGCTATGAAACAGTACACACACACACACACACACACACACACACACACACACACACACACACACACAGAATATATGACACAACTTAACAATATAAAAATGACTTATAAGATGGTTATAAGATGCAATAAACGCGCTAAACAATTGGGTTGTGTTTATGGGATGAATAGTTCTAACCCTAACCCTAACCTCTTTCCCAAAATAATGTACACAGTCTTTTACCTTTTATCTTTTCATACGTTTTCCAAATTATTTCTTGCCCTGAATGTTTTATGGTCATGACTACCTTGACGAAAGATTGGCTTAGTCCGAGGCTTACAACTCTTTTATATAATTATTTTACGAAAAGTCAATGGAGTAATTGAACAGGGAATTTGCTTCCGGAACCAGAGCTGTACAAAAAGGGCTCGGTCCCTTTTGTGATCTATTGCTTGCATTAAATTCCGGTGTAATTGTAGGGCCTATAAGGACGAAGGGTTGTGGCAAGAACGCTCTTGATTTATCAGTTGTTTGCACAAGCCACAACATGTTGACTTATGGAAATATAATGGGACCAAATGTCCTCAAAGCAAAATGGCAAGTTGAATTACGTGAATTTTCATTGGATTTGGTTGTTAAAATATCATCTTCATCCGGGTATCACATTCACCATCCGGGTATCACAGGAAGAGGAATGGATTGCCGAACCACTATTGCACTATTTCAACTGTTTATGTGCCTGGTGGTGATGGGATTGTGTGGAGGTGGAAGCCACAACAGAAGATGAACCAAGTGCAACTGTACACTCAAATAAAACCTACTGTCCTGTTGGTCAACAAAGTATAACTTCACATTAACCACGGAGCTTGGAGCAAGCGCCGCCTCAGAGCAACTGTTACAATAATGTATCTGCAATCCTTTGCTCTGCCTGTGATGCCCGGATAGTGAATGTTAAGACTCAATTTAAACCAGATTGACTCCGGCCTGCCGAGAAATATTGCCAATACCATATTCATTTCTGATAGCAATGGACAGTTTAACCCAAAGCCTATGAGATTTGACCAAGACATTCAGAGATTGTTGGTGGTTTGTAGTTCTGCAACTTCCAAAAAGGCTTTAATTATAAGTTCCACTGCCTCTTCAGCCCCAGGTTATTCCTCTGCGTGCTTGTTTCCTTGCCTTTGGCCAAAGCACCACCCAGCGCTGGGTGTTGCTTTGGTTGAGAGCAATTTTCAGCCCAAAAATGACATGCAAGCATAAACGTAAAATGTCCACACTTCATCATGTTAAAACCTTGTGAGGCCTTCTTCATTAACATTTGTTTAATATTTGTGTGTATGCATTTTCTTTTTGGGTCCACAGCGTGTATTGTTTGCTGTTGGGCCGTGAGCAGACAACTGCCAGGATTTATTCAGCTGGTTTAACTAGGTGTACTTGTCTTTCACGTTCTATTGCCACGTGGCCTGTATTTGGCTGTAAAGATGAAATAGTCGAAGACCTATGATGATTCAAGACCGAAGGTTGGTCCTAAAGCTACATGTGTGTCTTTTATTCTTGGTTCGTGTGCAGGAAGTTGGTCTAGAATGGACTCTTTGTTGAGTGCAGCTCAGATCCGTGAGAAGTTCATCGACTTCTTCCGTCGCCATGAGCACCAATATGTCCACTCGTCAGCCGTGGTGCCCATGGATGACCCCACTCTGCTGTTCGCCAACGCCGGCATGAACCAGGTACCATGAAATGCTCTGTGGACAGTTAAGCAAGGGAGGTTTCATTTCTCTCGCTCTTCAAGGGGACGTTTTTTTGAATGTAAGAATATTTAACATCGTTTTCGGAGAAATGGTATATCCGCTCACTGACTGTTTCCATAAATAAAGGTCAGGATGAAACATGAGGGACTATTATATTATATGAAATTTAGTTTCCTTATTTTATCCTGCATTTTTTCGAGTAGTGCATTCAGTCAGTAATACTGTCAACACTAGCCGCGTTAGAACCTTACGTAGACCTGAAGTCTAGAAAACCGGTGAATATTTTCCCAATCTACCCGTGCTCACACCCTATTTTCTGCCATGCCTCCTTAGTTCAAGCCCATCTTCCTCAACACCATAGACCCTTCCCACCCCATGGCCAGGCTCCGGCGTGCTGCCAACACGCAGAAGTGCATCCGCGCAGGAGGCAAACACAATGACCTGGACGATGTGGGCAAGGACGTCTACCATCACACCTTCTTCGAGATGCTTGGCTCGTGGTCCTTTGGAGACTACTTTAAGGTAAAATGCATTATATTGATTTTGTCACTGGGGTTGTTTTTCTGCCCCCACAGCATGAAAGGAGGTTGAAGAAGGCCATTTCCCTAGACTGGCAACTTTAAAGCTGCTTGGCCATATCCGGTGCAGGAGTGCAAAGTCACACACAACTTTATTAATGTGCTGTGTATAGGTACAATAATGATACATTTCTGCTTAGCCTGATTGTGTCTGCTCCTGTTGCTTAGAATCTGGCCTGTGATATGGCTCTGGAGCTTCTGACCAAGGAGTTGGGCATTCCCATCGAGCGCCTGTATGTCACTTACTTTGGAGGCTGTGAGGAGGCAGGCCTGGAGCCTGACTTGGAGTGCAAACAGATCTGGATCGACCTTGGGTAAGCCCAGTTAGATGGAATACCAAAGAAAGTTGCATCTTTTAGGATTCACGTTATTGCAACCATTGTTCTCTTGGGTATTTATGTTATCCCTGGCATATTCCAAAAAAATTCCCATACTTATCTACCATTTCGTTCATTTTGGCTCATTTGGACATATTTCGTCAGTTGAGGTTTGTATACCTGGTTAGTACACGCAGGTTCAAATAAATTAAATAAATGATGTAATTCTTATTAAAGATTATGTAAGCTTTTGTCAATCAAAGTTTTGAGACACTAAATGCAAGATGGCTGACTACTATGTCACGCTATCCCCTTAGCAGTGGGGCTCAGGAGGCCAGTGGGTTATATTGGTAAACTTGTTTTTCCTTTTGGAGGAACGGAAAGGTCTGCCTCATCTCTGAGGTTAAATAAGTTGCACAATATCGTGGGATTACACCTCTGGGATATGAGCCTGTTCCCTCTTGAGACTGACTGTGTTGTTTGGTTTTCTACTTGGTGTCTTTGACACCGGGGCTGTTTCTCGAACAAAATACATAGATAGCTTTCCTTTTTTACACCACCTGCCCACATATCCTAAGTAAGCCAACATACATTTCAGTTTCCTTTATCAATTACAGCATCTGGCCTGATTTTTTAATTTGTATTGCCATTCACATAAGAATTGGTATGCTGACCATACAGTGATGCCTTGACAAAAGCTTTAGTCATGCAATCACTAGCATGATCCATTGAAGCAGGCCGCTTTAATCACCGTCATCTTTCAGAAGACGACACATAACCAGGATGCCTCTATTATTATTAGCACGTATCACTGTGATTTGGTCAGGTTTCTACTTTGTTATATCAATGTTTCAGAACTAAGTGTTTCTTGGCTACTTTGATAATTACAGCATTTCCCTAGCCAACTGTAATGGGGTGGTGTGTAAACCATTTTAAACTCACGCGGTTCCTTCTCTCTTCTCTATGTCTGATCTGCCAGTGTTGAAGAGGCCCGTATCCTGCCCGGTAACATGAAGGACAACTTCTGGGAGATGGGCGACACGGGCCCGTGCGGCCCCTGCAGTGAGATCCACTACGACCGCATCGGAGGCCGGGACGCCTCCCACCTGGTCAACATGGACGACCCCAACGTCCTGGAGATCTGGAACCTGGTGTTCATTCAGTTCAACAGGTTCGTAGGGGCATTCCCTGAGAAACTCGAGTAACTTGATCACTCCGGACATCCTTTGTGTTCAATCAGTGCGTGATGCTTCAACGCCTGTCTCTCATGTCCTTCTCCAGAGAGTCGGAGACGGAGCTGAAGCCTCTGCCCAAGAAGAGCATTGACACCGGTATGGGCCTGGAGCGCCTGGTCTCTGTCCTGCAGAACAAGATGTCCAACTATGACACTGACCTCTTCGTTCCCTACTTTGAGGCCATTGAGAAGGTACAGACAACCTTCGGCAGCGAATACAAAATGCAGATGTATATGTCGCATTACTAAAATTATCTATTGACCAAAATCACATTTTGTAAAGTCAAAATTATCGGCATTTTCACCCAATAACTATTACTAACTACAGTGATTGTCATGTTTGTCTTCTCATGTATAATCGTGGTGTAACTCATTTAGTATGCTACTGCATCAACATTTTTCGTGATCCTTTTTTTATACAAAACAAATATATCTGCATGATCCTGGTGATCTGTTTTATACATCATCTCAGGTGAAATCCAAGCTCCCCTAACAAATGCATAAGCATTTTAAATCCGGGGTCTTCAATCTTTTCACCCCAGTGACCCTTTGGAGGATTTGGAAACATGCGAGGGACCTGTTGGACAGGCGGTCTTAATGGTTGATGTGTGTTTCAGGGTACGGGGGCCAGAGCCTACACTGGTAAGGTGGGGTCCGAGGATGAGGACGGTATTGACATGGCATACCGTGTGTTGGCCGACCACGCCCGCACCATCACCATCGCCCTGTCTGACGGGGGTAGGCCCGACAACACAGGGAGAGGGTGAGCAGGAACAGTTTTAGACAATGTTGTGGTACATCTAGTTGATCAGTATCTACACCGGTACAAGCTTTCTCCAAAATAGAAATCGAGATAAATAAAACGGGTATATGTGCAAATATGTAGAGATTTTATTAACTTGTGGATTTTATAATTGTGGATATTTAGCATAATTTTGCCTTGTGCAGGAAAACCTCCTATCTTTTAGGAAGAAATTTAAAATGACTGTTTCCCACTTGCCTACATATCTACTTTGTAATATTATTCATCTCTATCATTAAGGGACCTTTTAACCGTTCAATTAACCGTATCTCCCCTGTCGCTGCAGATACGTGTTGAGGAGAATCCTGAGGCGTGCCGTGCGCTACTCCCATGAGAAGCTGGGTGCGCAGAGAGGCTTCTTCGCCACGCTGGTGGACGTGGTGGTCAGCTCTCTGGTGAGCTCCCTCCCCCTCCATCTACTCCGGCCTGTTGATTAACCGTGGCTGTTCAGTTCTAGGCCGTCTGCCATGAATGTAGTAAACATGGCAACGACTGCTTTCCAATTGGCTGTACTTCAATTGCCTCACTTGTTCCGTTATTATCTGTTCCCTATAGTGAATTAACTAGGGAACAAGTATATAGGTGATTTCAGGCACTAATTATGCTCCGGAAATCAATATGCGTGACATGTATTGGTCCATAAAAAAGCAGACGAGTGTTTTGTAGTATATATGAAGAACTATCTGCCGGACCATCTCTATTGGAATAATCTGATGACAATGATAACCGCCATGCATCCTAGGATATTTATATTTACATTTAGGGCATTTAGCAGACGCTTTTTTCCAAAGCGACTTACAATAATAAGTATATAATAAGGATATAGTTGGTAAATTGTGCGGAAAATCACTAAACACTTCTTATACCTAGTTGCATCATGGGTACTAAGTAGTGCTCAATTTGGGGAACCAGATTTGGCACATTTCAAACAACAATGCAAAATGGTGACACCCTAAGTGGTGACGTACTATCAGAACAGTCCCTCTGTTCTTGACTCTCTATTAACCCCTAATACAGGGTGATGCCTTCCCTGAGCTGAAGAAAGACCCAGACATGGTGAAGGACATCATCAACGAGGAGGAGGCGCAGTTCCTGAAAACGCTCACCAGGGGGCGACGCATCCTCGATAGGAAGATCCAGAGCTTGGGAGACAGCAAAACCATTCCAGGCAAGGCCTAATTTATACTTCTTGTATCTGTCATTGGTCTTCTGTGTTTTGCAGTTTTAGCCCGGTGTTTTATGTTTACATTGCACATTTTTGGCAGCACACTCTAACCCAAAATATGAAGGTTATATGAAGTAAATAATTCTATGTATTATAGATGTGCAATTTTTTTTTTTTTTTTTTTTTTAAATTGGTTCATCTTAGCCTGAGAAAAGGCAGAAAGTGTCTCTGGCTCAAAAGTAAGAAATCCTCAGACTCCCACAGTGCATTGCGTCCGCTGCACTGCCCGCCTGCTTATGTTTGGAGCGGGAAGGACCCATTATACTAGCGCTAGTGGCAGCGCGAGCCAACTTTGTGTAAACACCCGTGATCTGTTGACTAGTTTAGACTTAGCTCTCGTTTTTTTCAAACGCATCATTTGTATATTACTGTACAGCATAAAAACATTTGCTAATTGCAGTAGCTCAGCCATATCAAGTATTTGTACTCAAGCTTTTCTCCCCAGTTGAAATAAGTGTTTATCTTATACAGTAGGCCCACTTTAGTATAACAGCACTTGGGTTGGTAAACAAATCACAACAACCAACATGAATTTGAAGTTGTATTCATGAACAAATATGAACTATTTAGAAAAAGAAAAAGTGTAGGGTGCGTTTGCTAGAGTCAAAATAGTCACAGCTCAACTTGAGCCTATACTGTCTCCTGGTAGCCACGGTACTGCCCATCTTGTGCTGGGTTATTAGCGCTTATGGCCTGGACAACACAGGAAACCGATACTGTCTAAGAAAGAAAGAGAACAACATTAGCAAAGCAAGATAAATTATGCCTTGCTTAGGTAGCCTATAACTTGGCCTATGCTCTGCCAATAAGATCGGCTACTTTCGAATAACTACATTGTCAAGTTCCCCGGGACTCAAGACTATTGTAGCCAATGTGTTAGTGAAAAAAAACAACACTTAATTTATGCTCAGACGTTTCTCCCGTCGGGCTTTGGCTGGCATTTCCAGTTCACCTTCTGGGTCCGTAAATATGTATCCAATACAAACTGTTCAGATGAGGTGTAAAGCCTGGGTGAGAGGTTACACACGGCCCCGTTCTCGCCAGATTCAGCCATTTATTCTAGAAGAAACTGGCATCGCTGAAATTGGCTGCAGCACAGGGACTCTGTGTTAGTGTCTACAGGCGAACAGAGCAAACGGGCGCGCTCCGGCGGCTCCTTGTCCTCGGCAACAGACAAGGCTTGTTCAGCCGCAGCCGCAGCAGCCTCCTCCTCTATTTGTGTCAATTCTTCCTGGCTGTATTCTGGCTCGTACTAATAGCCCTGAATGTCCGAATCCAACAATAGATTTTCAAAATACACTTCGGCTGTTTTGCATCGCAGATTTGTTCTCTAGCTAAGCGGTGAAGAAACATGGTGGACATTGTGTTTACATCTCATACGCGAGCTCCCGCCCCCCCCTCACTCCTTAATGGTGGGCTCACAAATTTGCGGAACCAGTGGTTTGTAGTCCTCGGCCCTTCTAGCAGGCAAGCAAAGTTTTACTGAGATGACGTCAAACGCGTCATTTGACGTCATCTCGGGAGAAAATTAGATCAGGAAAGCTGGGCAAAGGGAAGACTGGATTAGACTGGGGGAATTTTTTTTTTTTATATTACAATAGCGATTTTATAATGATAGAACGCCGGTTCTGAATGGGTGAAGTATCCCTTTAATGCTGCCATTGCAATATTACAAGTTGATTTATGAATTGCTGTCAACACGCAGGCACCAACTCATGAAAGGCTTATCCGTTTTTTTTTTTTACCTCCCCAGGTGACACGGCATGGCTGCTGTACGACACCTATGGCTTCCCCCTGGACCTGACTGTTCTTATCGCTGAGGAGAGGGGCATGGTCATCGACCTGCCCTCCTTTGAGGAGGAGAAGAAGGCGGCCCAGGTGAGGGGGGCCGAGAGGCGATTGGGGGTAGGAGGCTAAAGGCCAAGGTGAGGAGATGGCCGACAGGCAGGGAGAGAACAGAACAAAACAGGATGGCCTTCTGCATGTCATTGTCCCGTTAGTGAAAGGGAAGGGCTTAAAACTGAGGACACCCGACATCAGCGGGTGTCCTCAGTCTGGCCGTGCGCTCGGAAGTCGCTCTGTATGCACCTGCCGTTACACAGCACCTGCAATTAGCTGCAAACTTTGTTTTGACGGTCTCTGTATAACGCTAGAAGAACACAGAGGGATAAGACAGGGTGTTTGTTTGCACCAAGCGTTTAAGCCTCATTAATCTATGTTAACGATCCGTGCTTGTTCTACTCTGAGGCTTTCCGATGCTGTTTGCACCCCCTTTGATTATCCATCAAAACAATTATTTCCTGTTGGCATCAAAGGGGGTAAATGGGTTGATAATGCAGAATGAGATTTGGAATAGAATATATGGACGCAAATCACTGCCATCATTTTTTTATTCTTAAAAGCATTTGAATATTGTGTATGGAAATGGGTGTGCATCAATTAATTCCTAAAATTGAAATATTATTTCTTCATCAAAAGGTCATCTTAATAACTTGGTTTTGAATGTACCTTTTGAATTCAAATATGACATTTCAAGTTAACTCTCTGGAACTCTCACCTCAGAAAGCGGGGTTCAAAACCCCTCAAAACACAACATAAACCCCATGATCAGACTTGATTGGTTGGGCATGTTCTTGGAATACTACTTGAATAACATTGGAGTATTAATGGCTTGGATTTTTTTGTTCAGTATTCTGATCACTTGACTATGAGTCATCGTATTTTGAATATCTGCAACATAACTATTTGAAATCATGGTTTTTGAAATGGTTTAAAATGAAATGCCATATTTCAAACATAATAAATATATATATATTTAATTTATATTGTTCTGTTTATAATATATATGTATATACAGTATATATTATAAACAGAACAATATAAATTAAATTTAAATCTCATACAAAATCCAAAAGCTTTTAAAATCAAAACATTTGGCAGTGGTTCGCATCGATAGGAATCTTGATGAAACAAGTTGTCTAAAGACAACC
>OOFH01049669.1:0-12847 GCA_900323355.1 Merlangius merlangus
TAAATAAAATATATACATTGATTTAAGATTAATCATTAAAATCGTAATAATAAACTGGGGAAATACTATATGTGTAGGCCTATAGTGCATTATTTCCTCTCGTTTTGTGAGGGGAAAAATATTTACCAACCATAGAATTAAAAAGTCAAATAATAATGAATCATTTTAATAATACGAAAATAATAAACGGATAGATTAAATTGATGCTTGCGATCTGTTTCCAAATGTGATGGTGGCGGTTAGAAAAGCATATCTAAATTGTTAGATAAATCGTTTTTTACGGGAACCGTGAGTCCACTCATAATGAAAGTGCACAATTTCGACATTTGGAAGGAAACGTCGAAACCCCCATATTATGCTGGATGGAACTTCCCAAAACTAGCTGTGGGACACACTCAAACATATGAGCGGTCACATATAGGTTAGCTAGTAGCCTACACAAACAACCAGACACCTAAGCTGAGCCATAGAGCAAACAGAAGCTGGGCTTTCTTGTGCCCTTGTCTTCACACTGGGGGCAGATTCAATTCCACGGTGAGTCAGTGATCTAGGCATTTCGAATTGATCAGCTTACAAAAATGGCTGGCCGAGGCGGAACAAAGGAACCCCGCGTAGGAAGAAAAAATGCCCTATGCTCCGTAATGTGCTTCAACAGCTCTGCCTGCGGTGTGGAAGTGCTCATTGATTAACGGGAGTGGAATGAAAGTGGATGCAATGTACACCTGCGCTCGATAGATAGAAAATACACATAGGAATAAATATAGCACAGGGAAAATCTTATGTAATGCCACATATATCAATAATATATTTATTCAATGGTACCAGGCTTTGTTTTGGTCCATAAAGGACAAATATATACAGCCCTGGCTCTTCTTAGAGGGCACCTGGGTGTATCGATAAGACCTCGACTTGCCTGCTGTACACCACTGTGCCTCTCTCAAGCATATCTTTGACCGACACTTGTTTGGCAGGTTGCGGTGTTGCATGTCCTGTAGGCCTACTTGGTGTCTTTAATAGTAGCTTTGTCGCCTTTTTTTATACTTCCCCTTTCAGATTCTCCATTCTCCCCATTGCTCTGGGAAAAATAAGGACTGGACAGCACATGGCTGAATCAGCAATCTTGAACTTTCAGGAGGACTCTGATGCAAATTGTGATCCATTGTCAGAGCGTACAACTTCTGACTTGAAGTGCTCCATCATTGCTTTGGATTTTATGAATGTAAGATGAGCTTCGTTCGATTTCTGTCTGGAACAGATAGTCCATGATAGTTTATGGCCTTGAATGGAACTCCGTCGGCATTGTTTCTCTGTGGTTGGTTCTTTTATGGGCAAAAGTGTTGCAGTTCTTTTTCATCTTTTGTCCACTCCTGGTTTTACAGGCTTTACAGGCGTAAGATGCTACACTATGGCATCCTTGTTCTGGGTTGTCGGGATTCCCGACACCAAAGTCTGCCGCCGGCAGACTTGCTAGGACCGAGTCCACATACAGGTGGAATTCTTCCTCTTGCGTCCCCTCTACTGTGTTGCAGACAGTTGCTCTGGACAGCAAGTCCACAGTCACATTGTCTTTGCCGGCCATGTGGGATCTTGTGTAAGAGAATCTCATAAGGCACATGTTTAATCACTGTATGCACGGTGTGAATTCATCTAAGCTCTTGGAGCCAAGCAGAGGAATAAGTGGCTTGTGATCAGTCTCGATATAGAATCTGTTCCTGATGAGGTACTGTGAGAACCTCTGACAGGCCCTTGTGGAGGCCTGCGCCTCCTTCTCAATCTGGCATGTTATGCTGTTCTGGTGCTGAGAGCTCTCAAGGCATAAGCCACAGTTTCCACTTTGAGTCTTCTTGCCGCAGGAGGAGCCCAGCGCGCATCCCAAATAGCGTTTCACCATTTGGGTTGTACAGTACTAGGCATGGGGTTGTCGTCAATTCTTCTTCGATGCCCTCAAAGGCTTTCAGTGCGTGCACATTCTCGGGTCAGCACTGATCCCCTAACGCCTCGATCACCTGCCCAGGAAGCTTTATCCTACTCTTTGAGAACTCACACTTGACATTGAGCGTCAATCTCGGCTCCTTCAGTGATGACAAAACCCTCTGTAGCCTCTCATCATGCTCTCTCTCTGTGGCTCCCCAGATGAGCACATTGTCCATCCGCCACAGGCCCTCCAGGATATGGGCATGTATTTCTGAAAAAGGTTCTGTGGCATGAGCTTCCATTCCAAAGCTTAGACGGCAATGAAAATTCCAACCAAACCTTTGTTTCTCCCTCACCACTGATTCGTTCAGAGCTGTGGGGTCAGTATATATTCTCGCCCTTTCCGTGTGCTTGGGTATCCACCACCATTGGTCCTCACCAATGACCTCATCCGGAAATTGCATTTTAGTCAACAAGATATACAGGTAACCAACCTCGCTGCTGCCTTGACAACATCTCCCACACTGTTCTTCTGGAACACCTGGCTGCACACTGGGTCGCTCTTCATTTGTTTATCTCCTACACAACCATTAAACAGTTCATAAAGCCAAGGAACCACAGGTCAGACAGGTCCACCATTACACCGGATGTTCCACAGAGGTCAGTGTTGGGTTCACTTCACTTCTATTATTATATTCCCTTCCAAACATCTTTTGTCACCACAATGTACAGATCCACTGCTATGCTGCGCAGGGATTTGGGACCTAAGATGAGGCATAGTTAGCTCTGGCTGTGAGGGGAGAAAAGTGAGAGGTGAGCATGATAGTTGGAAGCGTTGTCTGCTTTGTAGGCACTTATGCTCTCTTGCAGTTAGGAGGTTGGGTTTTTGACACACTACACTACACATAATTTACTAAATATGCTACATTTGGAATGTGTGCTTGGCTAGCCTGATAAGCCCAGAAGGAGACAGCTCAAATAACTAGGATGGTAAAAGGAGAACAACAAACGGGAACTAAGAGTAACCGATCAATGATTGTGCAGAATATAAGAAACGAAAACTCACTGGTGGATACAAGACAAATTCATGCTATGTCAACATACAATCGGACAAAGAACACATGGATGGGGCCAAGTTAAATAAACAAGGGAATACATACAGGTGAACATATTGAACTTATTAACACTGTACCAATGACATAACTTTTGATTATACAGTATGTGTCATTATGTTGTTCTCTATGTTCTATCCGTTATTTATCATAAATAAATTATTTATTTATGATAAATAAAGGCCCAGTTATTTGCAAAGTTCATCTCCTTGACACATTTTTTGTCTCGTACCATCCACAACTTAAATCCCTCTCGTCCTTGCAACAAGTTCTGTCAGAAGTCGAGTAACAGGTGTTTGTTAGGCCAGTGTCACAATCAGACCAATGGATGATGACAGTACATAGGATTGATGAGGAGCGCAGCACTAGACAGAAACATAGACCAGTGGGAGGACCTGTAGGTGGACATAAAGACCAAACACTTTGTTTATGCCACAAGTTTGAGCCACATCCTGAAGGAGTGGGGAAAAAGGCCTCTTGTTTGATTGTCACTCAACACTTACCACAGCTTGATTGGCTAGCCTGCTAGGCCCAGAATGAGATGGCCCACGGAACTGGCATGGTACTTAAGAGAACAAAAAAACAGCCGATAAAAATAACCGATCAATGATTGGGCAGAAAACAAGAAATGAAAAGTAGAACTCGCTGGTGGAGACATGAGGAGCATTTCATAGTGTCATGAATATGATGAGTATGTCTGAGAGAAAAAACAAGATCATATGCATATTAATGTTAATAATCTAAAATAGATATGTATTCAACATTATAGGCTGTATCAATGTTCTAGCAATACTTACCAATGGGGAAAAATACATGTAGTAAAATTGTATTGAAAATGAATAAATTAAACAAAGGAAGACAGTGTATTCAGTTATTGATATCATTTATAATGAGTTGTATCATTATATAATGCCATAATGGCTTTCTTTTATAGGATATAATTTGGTGTTTCACACATATTTCACATATTTTTCCATTTTGGGTCATGTGGGCCTCAGATTAAATAAATGAGAATTCCTTATGATTTATCCTATCTTTTCATTCTTGGGATAGTTTCTATCTACTGTTCTATCATCAAGATTCATGTTAAAATATAGTTAAAAGTTCCCCTTTATTGTGGATTGATCCTTTTCTATCCATTTCCTGTTGCCTCCTACACAGTTGACTAACGTATAACATTCTATGATTTCAAAATGAACAACCAAAGGAATGATGAGTTATGAATCACACCATAGAAGCCGTGCAACTTTGCCACTCTTGCTGAACATGAAGCTGAAAATGTTTTGCCGGAAGTGCTTTGTTGTTATTGCTAGAGTTACAGCGCTCCTTCCTGAACTCC
Source organism: Merlangius merlangus (assembly GCA_900323355.1). Taxonomy (NCBI): domain Eukaryota; kingdom Metazoa; phylum Chordata; class Actinopteri; order Gadiformes; family Gadidae; genus Merlangius; species Merlangius merlangus. The sequence continues at coordinate 4,366 of OOFH01049669.1, forward strand.
CCCTTCACACAAAAACACGGATCCTACAGCCATGATCCAACGCTGACTACGGGATAGAAAATGGCGACGGCGGCGAGCCGTACATCGTCACCGGGTATACTGGATGAAACTACCGCCGTAAACTCTGGAATCAGTGCTCAGGGAAACTCAAGTAACACTGATGTCCACAGTAGTTTGAACAAGTCGAATTCGTGCCATGGGGAACTTTCACACTGGAGGCGCAGAGACATATCTAAAGTCAGGAGTGAGGCGCCCAGTGCCTCAGAGTCACTGGAGAGGCTTCCGATAACATCGCAGCAACGCAGTCACGTTTTGTCAAGCTCCTCGCCGGATTTAAAGCAGTTCCGAAAGTCAAACGTGTGCCATCTCAACGACTATACAGAGCAATGCATTCCTGCGACGCTTTTAACGGACTCCAAATGTAGACTTTCAGACGCAGAGAAAAAGTCAAAAACTTCCGTAGTTCACTGCGGTGAGCAGTACGGGCTGTTTGACGCGACTTCGGGATTGTCACTGGAAGTTAACGCCACGCAAAACAGGTAACGGTAACGGTTTGCAAAGTGACCGCTCGAATTCCCTGTGCGATAATTGATGAACACGTTGTCAAGTGTAAATCATGCGTTTCTTTGCATTGCCATGACAGGGTATAAGGCTGGCGAAGATCCAAACGGTAGACTGTAATACAACGGTCTGGAGCTACAAACGACTTAGTAGTTTATGGTCACGGTGCCTTGCCATTTCGATAAATGCAAAAGGTGTTTGAACTTGCCAACTGGTTGCTCAGAGGATTTCAGCCTATTTCACAGTGATTTAAATCAAAGTTCAACGTTTTTAATGGCCATTGCTAAAGATGGGATCATGTGCTATGGAGTCAAACACCTTGAGGAAAAATCTTAGTAGGCCTATGTCGCTTTACGCATTTAAAATGGTTTACAATTAAATCTGTCGATTGTGTTGACATGGTCAGCTATTCTGTATATCATATGTACTAACTGGCAGTGTGTGGATAACAAATAGTTGTAAGAAGGCGCCTGCATGTCAAAGGCCTTGGGCTATGAGAATTCACAATATGTATTGCATTTCTGTATTAAGTGAAATCCACATGCCTTGCACACCTTTCTAACCTGTCGGGTATGATGGACACATTATTTTGCGGGATAAGATGTTATGCAAACAGGATTGACTTGAATTGGCCTACCTTTCAATAACTTTACTCAATTACTATTAAGTTATTAACAAGTTGTCTGTGCGACTAAATCTGTAGACCTGTGTGTTCCGCCGCGGTATATTATATTACATGCATTTGGACTTCAGATGATAATAATGCATTGTACATTTTCATATATTTTTAGGTTTGCTTTTTAAAATATTATAAGGCTCTCAAACGTTCGATTTCTGTGGTTTTGCAACTCAAATATCTTGTCTTTTTATTTGAACACAACGCTCTGTCTATTGTCAGTTTTCCTTTAGTTTATGATGCACTACCTATTATTTTAACGTTTTCAACCAACACCGGTTGTTTTTTCTGAGGAGAACTCAGCCCATTCTGTCACAATGTGTTATTTTAGGACTTTTGTTTTGGAATGTTGGTCGGCTATTTGCCCTGTTACATTTTGATTGACACTCCTTATTGAAAATACAAAGCCTGGGTCTTTGTGTGGGTCAAAGTGTTCCATGCCAGGGAGGGAAATAAAAGTAATGTTAAATGTTGAATTAGTTTGACTAAGATTGTAAGCATTAAAGGAAGGCTAGAACAGTTTTCTAAGTGACTATTTTTAAAATCTATAATAGCTTTGCAGTACATTTCTGTCATGGTTAGAATATTTTTGGGATGTGATATATATATTTTTTGAGTTTGGGGGCAAACACACCCTTGCAGGGAGAAGATGTTGGCAGAAAAATTGATAATGTTCAGTTTCAACTGGTAGTTGGGTTTCAACTAAACTCTTTGATGGTTTTAAGCTGAAATTATATGCTTTGAATCATTGTGTAATCCCTTGGTGCGTGTTGGCCTTTCTTTTGCCAGCCGTGTTTAGATTTGCACAGGGCTGTAAATGGCACTATAGGCTTCTGTAGTTTAGGGGTCAGTGAATTGTCTTTGCTCACCACAGCTCTTGGTGTGAACCTAGAAAGTAAGGTATCTCTGTTGTCCTAGCTCGCCGCTGTAAACTTGCCACAGCTTGTGTTTCAGTATTATGTATCTAACCTGTATATTGATGATTGATGGGCTCTATTGTAACATGAGATTTTGAGCTTAGCAGCTTAATGGAAGTAGTTCTCGTGACACCACCACCGCCGCTCTGCAGCTGGGGCTCGAACCGGAACCCCAGGGTTGGAAGACGAAGGATGGAGTAGTGTTGTGCTAATTATCAATGATAGATATATCGTCTGATCAAGATTGTTATGAGGAATCGGCGTCTCTCACCATAGAGGTTCCTGCCTCAATGTGAAAACAGAGGTATGCCATGCATTCAAGGGAGTATCACGATTCTTGGCCTCCGCTACTTGCATCGCCCCCGTTGACTCAACCAGCGAGTTTCTTTTTAAATTCAGAAACAACAATGTAATCTGAGAGGAAGCGAGTTCACGGTACCGTGCTCCAGAGTGCACTGCAAGTGCATTTTCCTATAGTCAATTCTAATCAATTCTAATGAACTACCGTCTGTTGTATTCAGCCACATTCTTTTAGTTCTAATATCGTATTGTGTGGTCCCTTCCTGCTCCCGTCCCTACTTCCAACATTTTTCTTATACGTGCGTTAATTCAATTCATTTTCTCGTTTCATATTTCCAAATTGAATAGAGAACACAAATCCTAGTATGATAAACTGGCAGTTAAAATCAGTGCATCCATTGACAAACATATTGCCACCCAGGTAGATCAGATGTGTCATGAGACACATTTTAGTTGCAGATATTTATAACTAAAATGTGTCTCTGGTTGCAAACCCTCTTCTCTCATCTTTATACTACTTGTACTCTCTTTGGAGCCGCTGTCCCCTGCAGCAGGGATTGTATAAGGAGGAAACCTGATTTTGGGAGTGCCTGACCATGAGAAAGGGTGTGTGCGCAGCCACCATTGACTGGGGCACACTCTTTGCTTACGTGGAGGTTTGAATTTGACCTCCTGCCTGCTGGCTTTTTCATGTCCCACCTGCACAAGAAACAATGCGCCTTTGTCTTGGATCATGGCAATTTGGGATAGCTGTTACTTGAGATGTGTGGGGGTGGCCACAATACAACCTTCTATTCAGACCGAAGGCAGACATGTTGTTGTCTACTCTAACCGCCAAACGAGAGCGAATCCTTGGATGACAAAACAGAAAAATGAAAAGATTGTAGTCATTTTGTCTCATCCACGATACATTGTAATGAAGTGTATCAACTTTAAAGGTAACAATATATCATTGGGGTTATAAATGCAGCTGATTACAATGAAGCCCATGCATACAATAAATAGTTTTATTTTAATCTGGAATGAATGATCCCGACGTTAATCAGGTTAAAACATAGCAGTAATCTTTCTTTAGTACAGTGAGTTCTCTCTGTAACGCTGGTCTTTCTTGTGGTTTTAAGCTATGATATGGCGACGAAGCTGACCCCCAGGGGACTGCAGAAGATCGAGGACCGGCCGGAGGAGCGGACGATCCGGGAGAAACTCAAAGCCACATGCATGCCCACCTGGAAGCATGAGTGGCTTGAGAGACGCAACCGCAAAGGCCCAGTGGTATGGAAGAATCATACGACCGTACACAGAAAAATACCAACGCCCTTATAAGGGTTTCCCACCGACAACAAGTTTAGTGGAGGGGCAAACGCTTCAGAGAGAGAGGCGTGTTATGGCGTAGGGCTATACTCTATTATTGGAAGAGCCAAATCATTGTTCGGCGTCGACTCAAATTCGCTCAGTCAAACATCGTGGGTTTATATATAGGCTGCTCTAGGCAAGATTTGAGAGCTGGCAAGAGAGCAGAGGCAATGTTTTGAAAAGAAAATGACTCCATCCCTTACTAAGTTTCTCTGCATTTAAGAAGTGTTGCATTCCCCAAACCAATCCGAAAAGGGATGCCCTGATTGGTCAGAAATTGGACAGGGGCAGTCTAAAAGATAAATTGTCTCATGCATCAAAGTCAACTGGAAGCGGATATTCTTGTATTTCCCAAACTAATGCTAGCCTGGGTATACCCATGCTGCCTTGCGCGCAATTTCATTTCGCGCTGCTAGGCAGCCTGGATTCCATGGATCCGATACTCGCCTGAGATGGGGAACCAATCACAGAATGGGGAGGGGGACGGCAAGACGACGACGACGTCTATGCGACGCACCCGTCGTCTTCTTCCCATGGACCTATTAAAGAAAGGACAGCGGACTAAAACATGGCCGCCCATTCATTCCTATGAAAACTGCTCAATGGCGCAGGGCAACACCACTTGTATTGGAGTGAACAGCGATATCTACTTCCGGACCTACATGAATTGAGGGTCCCGTCCACAGCCCGCTAAAACATCTGCAATACCAGGCTTGGCCGCAGAGTACTGGTGGATTGTGGAAGAATGCACTGCTCCTGGGGGGGCTGCTTCTTCCTCATCGAATTTCTGTCACTCTACACGTTATCTGGTATAATTGATACGATTGGCTATGAGCTACGTACAGACTCATATGATAGACATTCGTAGCGCCCAATAAACGGCTCTGGGCAATCGTAAACCACGCCTCAGATATGAGAAAATGAATGTGTGGTTCCGAGACCTCTTCTCGATTTAGATTGAGATGAGGCCTGGCGTTAGCCACACTTATGCCTGATGGACGACACATTTTAACAATTTTGATACTGTATGTTCAAGCTAATGATACAGCTACAACTAAAAACTTTGAAGGGGCAAACGCTCCAAAACGGTTAATAAAACAAGTCAAAAACGAGATGTGCTCGTTTAATATATATGCCAATTTTTAATTTCATGGATGTATTTAAATTAGCCTACAATTTACTATATTAACCTATTTTATAGTATATAAGGCTATTGATATAATTAAAATGTATGGCATACTCATTCTGTTAAACGTTAGTCTTAACATCCAGCGTATAACCCAATGTCTTCAACCAGGCTGCTCCAGTTTGTGCTACAACACAGAGTTGACCTGTCTGTTGTTCCTCCCTTTTGATCTGCTCAGATAGTGAAGCCGATTCCCCTGAGGTTAACAGAGAGGGACCCCGGCCCCCAGGGCCCTGAGCCCGGGTCTGAGGGCCCGTCGGGCTCCTCCTGCCCCCAGAGTGGCAGCCGTTGTAGTCCTACCCCGGCCTCGGCCCCCCTGTGGTCCTCTTCCAAGGGCCCCCGGAGGCCAGACTCACCTGGGATGCGTAGGAGGAGGGCCTCTCCAATACCCGTAAGTGGCATCCTTTATGATGTGTAATAACTCAATATAATGAAGATTTGGACTACATTTTAGTATAAAACCCTATTTATATCAGATATGATAGTCTATCCTTTTTCAGCTCCCTAAGTTACTGAAAAATGTATTATATTATATAGTATCTTTTTTGTAAGTGTGTCCTTTTTAAAAAGAGGAGCATTTATTAACTTCCATAACTAATATATTTCCCAATTCTAAATGGTGCCAAGTGCCTGAAGCATTTAAAGTATCACAAACGCCATGTGGGGAGTGGGCCGTGTCTCAGCCTCCCAAGAGCCCACCGCCGGTGCTTGCATCATCACTTTGTGCCCGATGCTCATTAGCTTCATGCTGGCTCTGTTGTTGCCGTGCAGTTTCAAAGTGGCCGAGTCACCCCCCCACGGAGAGCCCCGTCCCCCGACGGCTTCTCTCCCTACAGTCCCGAGGAGACGAGTCGGCGCGTGAACAAGGTCATGAGGGCCCGTCTCTACCTGCTCCAGCAGATAGGACCCAACTCGTTTCTCATTGGTGGAGACAGCCCCGACAACAAGTACCGGGTTTTCATTGGCCCACAGGTAGGATATGCTGCAGCAACAGAATCACCCGTGGCAACAAATTAATATTTTATGTTGAATATTATAAATTGAAATGAATATTCGTTCTAGGTTGTTTTTTTTTTTTGTTTTTTTTAAGTGCATAAATTAACATTTGCTGCTTGTGTTGCACATAATGGAAACCTCGACAGCTTTGGCGTTCTATCAAATCGTAGTCTGACTTATTAATAGATGACATCCATTGTTCATTCAACTGAATCTGAGAGTCCAAAGGAGGTCTTTATTGTGATTACCGGTACAACACATCACAACAGAAACTCAATCTAGGCTAGCTAGTGTTCTTCCAAAATGTTTATTTGGTAGCTGGGTTTGGTTTTGGGCCCTTTTGAATGAAGAAACGCATGACCTCTCTTTGCAGACTTGTAGCTGTGTCCGAGGAGCATTCTGCATCCATGTCCTGTTCGTCATGCTCAGGGTTTTTCAGCTGGAGCACTCCGACCCCCTGCTCTGGAGAAAGACGCTCAGGAACTTTGAGGTAACCAGGATATAATACAAGATGATGATTCATCATTCTTAGAAATTATTTTTGAGTTGCAATGAATTTTTACTAGTAATAAGCAGTCAACGGTAAAGGCAGAATTCTGTTTCATTCAACCAATTATTTTGGCACAAAATACACAATAGATATCTATTACAGTGCCTGTCTCCCATTCGGTTGTCCTATTTTATTTAGATAATTCTAAGAGTTATGCCTTTTTTTTGTTTCAATGCCATCTAGGTGGAGAGCTTGTTTCAGAAGTATCACAACCGGAGAAGCTCCAGGATCGAGGCACTGTCTCGCAGCACCACCCAAAAAACGGTGTCAAACTCCCCCAGCACAAGTACATCAGGCATTCCCATCCCCAGTAACGAAAACGGGTTAGTTCACCCTCACACACACACACGCACACACTCTGTCATTCGGTTTTAATTGATGTAGGTGTATATTTAAGACCATACATGCTCTCTCCCACCAGTTTGAAGAATGAGGAGGAGCAGATGTGTCCCATTTGCCTGTTGGACATGCTGGATGAGGAGAGTCTAACGGTGTGTGTGGAGGGCTGCAGGAACAAACTTCACCACCATTGCATGTCCATTTGTAAGTTGGGCCATCGATTTTGAATACCGCCGTCAATGAACAGTCTAACTGATAAATGTCATTACCGTATTCGACCGTTTAACCGCACTGTTTGCTTCATAAATTGTTTTTATTGAACCTACGGTACTTAGGAATCATTCTTTTAAGCGCACACCCCTCCCGGTAATTGTAATTTCTTGCGTTAGGCGCACATGGCTAATTTGCATACTCACACAGGATTGGCTGGCTCCGCAAGGCAAATAATAGAACATATTTAATTATCTTTCTGTCTGTCTATCTATCAATCAACGCATCGGTCTAGTGTAGATTTTGTTTTGATGCCAATGAATCTCCGAATGGCGCGAATCCGGGTTATCCGGATGGCGTTTTTTGCGCGCTTGTGCACATGTGCGCTTATTAGGGCATGTGCGGTTAAACGGTCGAATACGGTATGCACTATTACTGTATGCCTAACACGAAAGGCAATCCCGACGAATGTAGATATTGTTAATGCTGTATCGTTAACAACCATTAACACAAGGGCTGTATATTCACACCAATGCTGTAGCTGTTTTGCTAACAGGGTAGGGGAAAGGGTTGCATCTTGTATCAGAAGAAAAAAGAGAGAGCATTAGTATTCACGATACGTTAAATCCCCCCGCCATCATCCCATTTCATTGTTCATAGTTCCATCTCTTCAGAGTCTGAGTTTGTCATTGTAATTGTATTATTCTCAACACACTAATGTATCACTCAGGGGCCGAGGAATGTCGGAGAAACCAAGAAAGCCTAATCTGCCCGCTGTGTAGAGCCAAGTGGAAGTCTCACGATTTTTGCAGGTAATTTATATTGTTGTTATTTTGATATCAAATGAGTTCACCTCACTATCAGTATGTTTACTTGCACGCACATCAAAGGTTTCAGTGGGAACCTGGTTACCCTGACCTGTACAATCAAATACATAAACCAGAGCATGTTCTGCGTTCACACTGTCCTGAATGAGCAGTGCACGTTAAAGCACTCGCCGTCGAGTTTGTATGAAACCGCAGCAAATCATCTCAAGCATGGGAAGCACAAGAACAAATGAATGAGTCATGAACACTGCACTCAATTGGGCTGTATAAAACCATTAACTCAGTGGCTGATGCGTAATGGATCAAATGACTGCCGCTGACTTTGTGGTGTCATCCCTCAGCCTTGAGTCCTCGGTGTCTAGCGAGGCTTCTTCAGGCAATAAACATTCCCAACCGCCGTCATCCTCCTTTCAAAATGTCCACCCCGGGGCTGCCTCACACGAAGGGCCTTTCAGCCTTCCCAACTACACCGCTCAACAGATACCTCAGTCATACAAAGAGCTGGCTGAGCCGTGGATTAAGGTGAGCACATTTCCCTTTCATTCTTTTTCTTTTAGTATGATCACT
>OOFH01049669.1:12955-24863 GCA_900323355.1 Merlangius merlangus
ACAGGTGTTCGGGAAGGAGCTCGTGGAGTACCTGTTCTCCCGAAACTGGAACATCCGGGAGATGGCCCTCCGAAGCCTCACGCGGGACGTCAGCCGGGCGCTGGTCCTGGCCCACGCCGAGCGCTTTCCTGGCGCGGGACAGGGAGCCACGGCGACCAGGATGGGCCATGGTCCCACTCAGATGTCACGAGACGTGGTGCTGGGGTCCTGCTGTAGTGTCCTGTCGATGGTGTGCGCCGACCCGGTCTACAAAGTCTATGTGGCTGCCGTGGTGAGACTTCCCTCATAAACCTCCCTTCAGTTTATTTGGCTCTTTCCCCGTAAATGTTAAATGATACATTTTGCATTCATTCAGAAATCTAAACAATGTTTCGCCTGTCCGTAGAAAACCTTGAGGGCTATGCTGGTGCACACACCATGCCATTCGGTCTCTGAATGTGCGAGCCTACAGCAGCTTCTCCAGCCCGTCATGGAGACCATCCTCGTGAAGTGTGCAGATGCCAACAGGTACAGTATTCTACTGTGGCTCCTACGGTTTTGAGTGTCACTAAAGATCTCGCAGGGTCGGGCTGACCTTTCTCACTGCTCACATGTAGAGAAAATAATGGAATGCACCGAGGAGTATGAAAGAGACTGTTGGGGCTCTCCCTGACTTTAATAATAACGGATTCACATTTTCCTCTTTTAATGAGCAGTAAATCAACGTTCCAGAGTAAAATGTGCAGTTAAAAAACAAATGCTTTTTCCCCTTTTTGTGCTTTTAGTCGTACCAGTCAGCTGTCAGTATCCACTCTTCTTGAATTGTGCAAGGGCCAAGCTGGAGAGTTGGCCACGGGAAGAGAAATCTCCAAAGCAGGTAGATACGAAGATACTTTTTAGATTCATCTGATTGATTTATAATTGCGACACAATTCATGAGTGGTGTTGCCTGGTTGCAGCCCTTGAATCGTTTTTTTTATTTTTTTTGCCCGGCTTCAATTTTGCCATTGAAGCTGCAAAAAAAAAAGCCTTTGAGCAGAGCGCAATGTCTATTAGGAAACCGTTATCCAGTTAGGGATTGGTTAAGGTCGACGCAACCATGCCCGGCCTCTGCAAATGGGTCAGACGGAAGAATACGTATAAAGTGAAACAAATCAAATTGCATAAAAAAAAATGGAAATTGATGATACTCGTGAATGTCATATGAACCTGCATAGCCTATTTCCGTTTCTGTGTATTTACCTGTCTATGTTGACATTTCAACATGATCAACAACCTGACCCGATGAACATCCATCGTTCCGTTTGCAGCTTCTGTCGGTGTTGGCGGGGTGGACTTTGTGCTGAACTGCATCATGGGGATTCAGACGGAGGCTAATAACTGGCAAGGTCTCCTGGGACGCTTGAACCTGATTGAAAGGCTCTTGTTGGAGTTCCCAGCTGAATTCTATCCACACATCATCTCCGGAGGAACGTCCTCCAAGCAGTCTCAAAACATTGTTGAGCGGTGAGTACTTTCACACCTAGTTTATATTCACAGGTGATACGTGACACCGTCTACGCTCTAACGAGTAAGAGGGGTCAAACGTACAGCAGGAATGACTTGTGCACTTCCTGTTGATCTCTATCCAGGTACCAGAAGCTGATCCCTTTGCTCAGTTTTGCCCTAAGATCCATCGATAACTCGCACGCAATGGTCGGGAAAATGTCCCGCCGTGTATTCCTGAGCGCGGCACGAATGGTGACCCACGTGCCGCAAGTCTTCATCAAGCTCCTTGACATGCTCAGTGTCACCAGCTCCACCCACAACGCCCGCATGCGCTGCCGCCTTTTGGCGATGGCCGAGGAAATGGACATCTTGGATCAAATTAACATTGACCCTCAGAGCGTGGACAGAATGAGCCAGGGACAGGAGCAGGCCGGTGGCGCTCTCTTTAAACCCTCTGCACTACAGAACAAACTCGATGTCTCCATGACCGGACACACTCTGGTTGGAAAGGTGGGAGAATGTCACGAGGAGACCATCACGGAGAAAATAGCCGCCACGTCTCTCAGCGGATATCACAACAAGCTCTCCATCGCCACCATTGGTGGATTCCAAGCCGGGAACCAAAAGCCTTCAGCTCAGATGGGAAACAGTCTCCAAGACCAGCGTCTGAACGGCCTTACCTCGAACCCCACGTGTCCTCTTTCTTTAAGTTCCACGTCTCAAGCCCCCTTGTCCTACTTTAGTCCCGGCAAGTTCCCCGCCGCGCTCCCCCCTTCCAACCAGCTTTATAAACCAAAGTGCTCCCACGCGGGCCCCGCCTCGTCCGCGCACAAGGCCTGCTCGGCGCCCCCCGTCTCGTGTAAAGACGAGATCGAGTTGGTCCTGCACTGTGCCGACCAGCACGACGACGACGCCCTCGGGACGAGAAGCGTCGACAACACTGTCATCATGAACGAGGACGTGTGTTTCATTCCGGTTCAGGAGGACCTCTGTCCCATGGACACCGTGGTGGACCTCAACACGTCTTTGAAGGACGTCCTCGGTTTTGATCTGCCGATGGCGGGGGACGCGCTCCGCTCGGGGTCGACGGCCTTTGCGCCGGTGCAGCGAGACCAGCAGGACTCGAACACATACGGTGACCACGTGTCTGAGAGTCAGAAGTGCAAGGCGAAGATCGAGGCGGAGGAAGAGGAGGCCTTAACCTTGGTGATGGAGATGTCGAAATCCCAAGACGCCCTACCCATCATTCCTCAGCTTCAAGTTGAAAAGGACGGCGACATCATCATCATGCAGGTACTACATTTAAGTGGACTTCTTTGGCCAGATCAATACCTCACAAGGCCATATTATGTGAGGGTCACGAGTCTTTTTAAGTGAAAGAAGGGAGTAGAATTAAGGGTTATCAAGCGGTAATGACACGCAATTATATAAACCCATAAAGGAACCGCATCATATTGACCTGGAACATGGCTATACGGTGCTGTTGCAGAAGATGCCACGATTTTTGGAAGTACCTACTGGAACCTGACAAACAATCCCCCGTAGTTAGCCGCTATACGCCTATGCGAATATGAAATATTCTAACACTGTATGGCGCATATCTCCGTCTGTAGACCCCAGGGACTCTGACTGGCCATACCAAAGCAAAGCAACCCTACAAAGAGGGCAACGAGTGGATCAAGGGTCAACAGATTGGCCTGGGGGCCTTCTCATCCTGCTACCAGGCCCAAGACGTCGACACTGGCACCCTCATGGCTGTTAAACAGGTGAGGTCCTTCCCTCCTCAAACTTGTTCCGATCCCTTTTGAAGTTTGTTGAATGCTAAATCGAATTCTCTCTGCAACGACGTTTGTGACTTTGTAATGAGCCATGAATCCTCCCACATTAGTTCTTAGTCACCCGGTGGACCGCTTCACTGCTTTGGGGGATACTAGAGCTGTTGTGTTTCTTCCCTTTCCTAGGTGACCTACGTGCGGAACACATCCTCAGAGCAGGAGGAGGTGGTGGGGATCTTGAGGGAGGAGATCAGAATGATGGGCCATCTGAACCACTCCAACATCATCCGTATGCTGGGCGCCACCTGTGAGAGGAACAACTACAACCTCTTTGTGGAGTGGATGGCCGGTAAGCTCGCCGCAAGGCGGAATGTCTTCTTTTATAACGAGAAGAAAAGGGTTTCACAGTACACTGCGAGGTATGCTGCGATGTGTTTATGCAGAAAAAAACAAGAAAATGGGTCCAAATGTGTTTTTTATTTTCTATTTAACAACATGTATGTCATAGGTGCCCCCTACTGCACCGACCCCACTTTTTAATTGTCATGGTAGAAATACTACTGACCGTAAAAAGATGTTATGCTTTAGAGAAACAAATGACGCATGATGATCCTGAGGGAGGAGGTATGAGCTCATGAGTGGCTTCGGACTAAAAGTAGGCAGAGAACAGAAAACGAGTGACTTGAGAATAGAAGGTAGCCTATATATTTCATTGTGTTATACGGATCCATAGTATTATGTAACCCAGACGATGGGATGGCAACACTTTGCAGACAGGAGAATATATTTACGCTAACATTCATGCATGCATTAATGCCGTTTCCTGTAATTTTATATTGTTATAGCATTTCACGAGGCTATTTCTGTTGGAATGCTGCCGTGCCCTACTGGAATCACACCAAAACCTCTCTGCGCCCACGCACAAAAATATTCATAGGGAAACAATGTTATAAATATGTGTATGTTTATAAAAGTGCAACCACTAAACATATCAGAATGCAGTAAACTAAATGCGGTAAACTAGAACAAAGCAAAGACCCCATGCCCATTTTTAGAAGGTGTTTAGTTGGAGACAAAGCTGGCATAAGACCAAGATGAAAAGAACGAACCGGTGTTGATTCTGTGCATGTGTGAACAGGGGGAAGCGTGTCTCACCTGCTGAACAAGTACGGCGCCTTCAAGGAGACTGTGGTCATCAACTACACAGAGCAGCTGCTCCAAGGCCTTGCATACCTCCACGAAAACCAGATCATTCACCGCGACATCAAAGGTAAGGCAGATGGACCTAATCTAGCCCCCTATAGTCAAACAAATGGACCCAAGCACAGTCAGGCATACCAGACAAAACGTTGTAATGTTGTTTAGATCAAGGCTAAACCCATTGATGGATGGATGGATATCTATAGCTGTATTTAGTCTGTTTCCAGAGCCTCACATGTCGCTCATGGTTTTTTGACTAGGGGCCAACCTGCTCATCGACAGCACAGGGCAGAGGCTGCGAGTGGCAGATTTTGGAGCGGCTGCCCGCCTTGCATCAAAGGGGACCGGGGCGGGGGAGTTTCAAGGCCAGCTGCTGGGAACCATCGCCTTCATGGCTCCTGAGGTACCGTCTACCTGTGGTTTTGCAAACCAAACTCATTAGCAATGTTTAGTATCTGCACCTAGCTGCAACAATTGACATTCTGTTAACAGTCGATTGTTAAAACATCAAACAATAAGTCGATTGGTCATTCACTTCCTCAAAGAAAACTAAATCTGTACTGTTTGCATAAAGGTGTCCAACTGCTGTCGCACACAGACCCTTTTGTGACGTCACAATATTACGTTACTGCGATTTGAAGGTTGTACGTTTTAACAATCTTTCTTTCATGTCGTGTTGATGAAGTCTTGCTCACACCCTGCGGTTGTCCGAGCGCGTGCTCAATGCGTTTGGCCCAGAGTGTGACCGCGGCCCTAACATTGGTCTGGGTGTTCTGTTCTGAAGGTGCTTCGAGGGCAGCAGTACGGCCGCAGCTGTGACGTATGGAGCGCCGGCTGCGCCATCATCGAGATGTCCTGCGCCAAGCCCCCCTGGAACGCAGAGAAACACTCCAACCACTTGGCGCTCATATTCAAGGTACCGTGGTGGCTAGACTCTAAGCACCATCATGATGCATTCAGTGGCTGATTCAACACCGTATTGGGATTTGCATGGTTGAGTTAATGCGTCGTAATGACCGCAAATGTTGTGTTTTTCAGATCGCCAGTGCAACTACCGCCCCGTCGATCCCACCCCAGCTCTCCCCGGGGTTAAGAGACGTCACACTGCGCTGTCTGGAACTGAAGCCCTCTGACAGACCGAGCTCCAGGGAACTGCTCAAACATCCCATATTCCGGAGAAACTGGTAGCACCCTTTTTACACATTTCCACTGAACCAGCACATCGTTATCGCTCAAGGTTAGATTTGTTCAACGGGCCTTTGGTCAACACAAGTTTTAAGGTGCAACTAAAAAAAGTATATTTTTGGAGGTTTCAAATAAGTTGTTATTGAAACATTGTGCCTACTGTTAGATGTGCAGTTTTGGTAAACTGTAGGTGGTTGTTACCATAGTTGGAGTACAAATTTGTCTATTTTCATAAATATTTTATATAAATACTAGTTTTTATTTTTGGTAGATACTGGAGAATGCGCAAGATTGTAATTAAATGCATTATCAAGTCTAGAAACCATAGTTTGCGCTTCATAGATGAATTGGGGCATCCTTATGGGGTAGCTTTATGGTTACACAAACACACACACATATTTCTTTCTGTGTGTAAATCAGTTATTTGTCAATGAATGAATTGTATGCAATCATTTATACTTTAAATGCATTCAATATGCAAATAGACGGAACTGAAACCACTTCACATATTAAGTTGTCAAACGAGAGACAAAGTTGTTGTTTTTTTGTTCAATGTTGAGCCATCTGTCTTTAACTGGTACTGTTGGGCCAGAGTTTTAAGCTTTTTTTTTCCTCAATCTTTTCCTTTATTGTTTGCCTTGCTACCGTGGTAGCATTGTAGTAACCAAGAAGAACTGTTGAGGAAACCATATATGTGGCAAACATTAGGATGCTGCCCACAGGTGACTGTTGGGCATGTTGAAGCCAAATGTATACATATGTATTCTTATAAATGTACTCTTAGTGTTTGAGGTAGAGAACTCTGTTTCAAGCAGACTTATCTGGCTGTGCCTGTATGCTCTATAATCCTTCAATTCCTCATAAATCTATTGTATTGGTGCTTTATGCTGATAAAATGTGATGCTTCATTCTAATATGTTTTATTAAGAGTCTATTTTTCATTTAGTATTATTTGCAAGAGACGTATAAAAAATGATACAATATTTTAATCGGGGAAAAGGATTTTCTTAACTTATTTCTAGTTCTTGATGCTGTCAATCATTACAGCATCCACGAAACACTACTGAGACATGAGTGATAGCAAAGATACAAATCTATATATTTTTTTCCTACAAATGATAAAATATCTTTAATTTTCTTCCATACACTTATGTGGCGTAATGTGTGATTGTTTTTTGTGTAAATATTTTTTTATGTGAAGTGTTGGATACCTAGCATAACTTCTAACGGTAAGATTCCTAGCGGGGATACTCACTGAGGTTGGATTAAAGTTAATATCGTACCTTTTGAATTGAGAGAATCACGGGTATGTAGAACATATGGATAATAAATATAATTTTGACTGGACTATCCTCTTGAATTGGATTTAAGAGTATCCCATACTTGTATGAAATATAACATTTTTTAATTAGGATTTGGAATATGTGGATGTCATTGTTTTACTTACATTCCACTCTTATTACAATCAGATTTTCAATATATAGTACGCGTCTCAATCTATTTGCGTGATGCCTTCTGTTTTTTATTTGAAGTTTGCAAACTTTAAAAAAACATTTCAAATAAAACACAAGATGGCGCCTAACACAGGTTATGCAACTTGTATTTCTGCACAAATCTATGCGAGAATATTTTACTTGTCATAGTTTGTGTGGAAAATGAACTCACAATTATCTTTACTTTTTAGAAATGAACTGGAAAAGAAATGTCAAGTATTATTTACATTTTTTTGATCATTACTCGTATGTAAAACCTCAACGTGTTTTCTAAACCTCCTTTCTCCGTTGCTTTCAGTCAAATTGCTTGTCCATGGTTGTTTTTTATTATTAATATTCTTTTCTTAAATGTGATGCATTTCTGGGTCATTTTTGACCCGAGCTAGATTGTATTGAGAAAAAAAAATCATTCAACTACTGGACTACCATTGTGTGGTATTTTTTTATATTAAACATATATTGTTTTTTTTTTTAATTGGTTTTGACTACCTCAGGTTTCATATAAAGTCTACCAAAGTTCTTTGTCACTTCAATTGCTTTCATGTATGTTCAAACATGTGTGTGGGGTATTTTGTTTAAAATATTTACCATTTATTAATACACTAACAACTGTATTTTTGTCGTTGTTTGGACACGTTATATCTTTGATGGGAGACACCAAATGAATGGGACCCTGTATAGACAACTTCAATTTGTTTAATATGAATGTGCCCATAGCAGTTTCATGAAGGGGGAAGTACGTACTGAAAAGCAAGTCCATCACAACAAAAAATATTTTATGCCACTGAAATTTCTATCATCTCATCGTTTGAGAATGAGTTCTATGAATTGGCATGGCCACTGGCCAATGAGTTTGCCAGTACAAAAATAACCTATAACATTAGATAAGGCAGAGAGGCATTTAAATGTTGCAAAAATAACTTGTTGTTATTACTATTTCCATTTTATAGCTATTCCTTTTTATTGTAGGACATTTGTCTAGTCCATAATTTATCTGGTGCAGGTAAAGCTGGCAAAGGCAATTTCCTGTGATTTTGATGATCTCATGTGATGTGATGTAATGACAAATACATATTTATAATTGTGTTAATTAGTTTAATATGGTTTTAGTAACACCATTGTTTCCTTAACAAATATACACATGGTTGTCCCCACTTTAGGGAAGATACCACTGTAATAGAACCAAACACTTTTACTGTTATGTCTTCAGTTGCTATGTTATGGTTTTAGTCCAAAAATGTGTATTGCCATGTATTCAATAAATATTTTATAGAACCATTCCCCCTTTGGCTTTATGTTTTTTGCTTATGCTTGATCAATCCAAACATTATCAAAGTCCTAATTTGTTAGGAATTACAATGGTCGCACTTGCAACAGATTTACAGTAGGCCTAGTTGTAAATAAGAATGAGGCTGCAGTTGGCTGTCGGTTTCTTGATGCTAGTAAATGACAACGGGGCGTCGATAGTAGGTGCATCTGGGGGCAGTTAATTCTCCACTCCAATTGCCCCTGGCATCATTCAAATGTTGCCTTATATACACGATTATGAAATGTACTGGAAGGAAGCCAGTAGAAATTATGAACAATTGCACTAGCTTGGTGCATCAATTTACATTCACAACCCACTTCTTAGAGATGTACACATTGTTCCAGTATTTCCCATCCCTCACAAACTGGACCGATTTAGGCGAATACTAAGGGAAGTAGGGGTGCAACTGCAAAAGTGTAGTCGAGTAGGCTACACTACAGGAACCATCCTCCAACGTCCCGACATCAGAAGGGAAGTGACATTAATAGCTGCATCGTGCTGCAGTTATGGTGTATACTTTTTATGTAGTTTGACGCTTTTTTATATATATATGTACTGATGGAAAACCTATTTAGATTCTTTGTGGTATGGTCGCCTCGGGCTATGTATGGCTCGGAGTGGTACATGTTCAACACGTGGTTTATTCTAAAACAGACACGGTAAACGAGCTTGCGTTCTGGAGGTATTGGGAGTGGGAGGAATGGTAAATAAGCCACGACTACATGTTCTTGTTTACCCAGGTAAACCATTGGTCTTTCTTGGCTTTAGCCAAGTGGCAATGTTTTTAGTCTTTAACTAACTTTTACAAAATCCTAAAACCTTATATGGTGTTCTCCATTATGTGGAGAAGAAACCATTCATAACTGTTGATAGCTTGAAACATGTAATCGGAAATAGCATAGACTAAAATAATTTACATCAGTACGATTTTGGATCTTAAACATTTCCGGTCTGAATTGGTGATAGGACACGGTGAAGTCCAATAGGATTATAGGCTACGTGACCCAGAGCAACAAATTGAATCACAGCCACGATGAGCACTTAAGTAAACGCCTACTTCCTCCTTCAACAACAAAACCCCTACTCCCTGGGACATGCGTAGTAGGGGTTAATTAAAACACAGACTTGCCAGCCATTTACCCCGTGTTTTGTCAAAGTTTTTTTATTTCTAGCTTTTGGCTTTTCTCCCCTTTTTGCGGAACAATTTTAGGAACGCCTAAAAAAAGTTTGTTCTAGCATTAACAGAGGCGCACAATGTATAGTGAACACTGCCCTCCATCTCACCCCACTGGCGAGCAGGAAAGGAGGTTTGGAACGTAGCTCCGTGTGACGCGATATGACGACCCGAGGGGCGGAACATACCGGAAAACAACATGCAGTTTGGCAATGTGTCAAGACGGTATTTCCTGAGATTGTGTTCAGTAGTAACGGATTTCTGCCTAATCAAACAATTCGAGAAGGTATTCAATACCATACCTATGTTTTACCAACTCCGGGTTCCTAATAAGATGTGGTACCAAGGCTAAGGTCGGTGAGGCAGAGTTCTAGTTCGGGCCGTCCTTGCTCTAACTACCAGGCTAGGTAAGATACGACGTTCATTATTTTTCAAGTTTTGTGTATTCAATATTCTAAATCATAATTTAGCACTTGTTGTGTTTTATTTGTTATTGCAATGCTGTAAACGTATTGCTCTTAAGAAGAGATGTGGGGGTTTTTTTAACGTGGAGGTGAATGCCTTGTTTAGCATAAGCCCACATTTTATTATTCGGGTTCGCCTTATTATTAGGACAGCTTCATGTGACCAATGTGGACTTGGAAACGGGTTGAAAAGTTTTGGTTTTCTGCTCAATAACAATACAATACAAACAACTATACCACACTTGGCACAAACAGCATTATCGGTGAACCTGAAAACAGGCTTACTGACTTACTGTGTTATCAACGTTACACCCCCTCCACATTGAAACGGCTTGGTCCAGTTGCAGTTATCAATTCCTGTTTTCCCATTATTAATCTAATGATGTGATTCAGATCTCTCTTAGACATGGCTATGGTTCTCTACATTGGTTTTCTCCATCGTCTTCTGTTGGCATGCCTGGTCTCGTCCAGCCTTGCCTTCAGTGCCGGTAAGTCCATCTTATGTTTTAGTACTGTAGTAGGCTATGACAGCCCTGTTATGTTTTTAGCCTCACCATGTTAAAAAAACAAAAACAGGGTTAACCCCAGTTAAAAGAAAATACCACTGTAATAAAATATAAAACACTTTGACTGTTATGTCTTCAGTTGCTATGTTATTGTTTTAGTTCAAAAATATATATTGCTATGTATTCAATAAATATTTTATAGCAGTATTGTAGTAGGCTATGACAGCCCTGTTTTGTTTTTAGCCTCACCATGTTGGTTATCCTGATAGATCGTAAACTATTGCATGATGCTGTTCCTTCTTCCTTTCCCGTTCAGTCTTATATAACTGAACTTTCCAAATCCTTTATAACCCACTTATAAAATAGTATGATCTATATGTTTCAGATGCTTATTTATGTTTTCATCAATTTATGAATACACAAATTATTCTAGCGAGAAACTATCTTTTAACGTTAACGTTCAGGTTAACGTTCTTGGAACTCTAGCTAAGATAAATAAGAATCTTAATGTATTTGAGAAAGGTCAGCGAGACTTGTCCTAGCAACTTACGGGACCCAACCTGTCACATCCATTAGTAACACACCCTATCAGAATTTTCGGAGGTATTATGGGTGGGCCGAGGAAGTTGTATTCGATTAATGTACTAAATCAAAGGTGAAATTGGTAGAAAATGTTTTACCTACTTTCTGGAAACGGCATGTGACTTACATACTTGCATTTAGGCATTTATCCTAAGCAGGAACTTTCATCCCAAAATAGTGTACAAGTGAAATCAAAACTGTAAATTATGGAGTAAAAGCTGTTTGTAAAGTAAACTGGGCCTAGGCAAGGCAAGGCAACTTTATTTACATAGCACTTTTCATACACAAGGCAGACTCAAAGTGCTTCACATATAAACATTGTCATACAATAAAATAAAATAATAGATAAGTAAAAGAAAACATATGCAAAGAAATGAGTAAAATAGAGAAAATAAAGGAAAAGTTAAAAAGTTATTTTAGTAAGTAAAA
This sequence comes from Merlangius merlangus, assembly GCA_900323355.1. NCBI lineage: Eukaryota > Metazoa > Chordata > Actinopteri > Gadiformes > Gadidae > Merlangius > Merlangius merlangus. The sequence continues at coordinate 24,540 of OOFH01049669.1, forward strand.
GAAAACATATGCAAAGAAATGAGTCAATGTATTTAAGATCAAATCAACAGTCTCTCTGGTACCCGGAATCGTACCGGACTCTATTCTAGGTCTCTAACCCAGATTCCAGGACTCTAACCCAGACACAAGTCGGGACTCTAACCCCAAACGAATGGCCTTATTCTGGGACTCCAACCCAGACAGACATCGGGACTCTAACCCAGACAGAACTCTTTCTCTGGGACTCCACCCGACCTAAAGGAACTTGGTCCTTTCTGTGGGACTCAAACCCAGATTCTAGGACTCTAACCCAGACAGAACTTGGGTCTCAAACCCTTATCCTTT
>OOFH01049671.1:0-18479 GCA_900323355.1 Merlangius merlangus
GTGGGAATGTGTGTGTGTGGGTGTGAGTGTGTGTGGGAGTGTGTGTGTGTGGGAGTGTGTGTGTGTGTGTGTGGGGGACTGTGTGTGTGTGTGTGTGTGTGTGTCTGTGTGTGTGTGTGTGTGTGTGTGTGTGTGTGTGTGTGTGTGTGTGTGTGTGTGTGTGATTAGCCATTACAAGCCGTTTGGAAATCTGTGTTTTAGTGATATCGCGAGTGTGAGTGTCCACCTAGATGTATGATGAATAGATGAGCAACTTTTGCTACAATCCACCAGGTAGGCTGGTAGACTGATCTACCCAGCATACAGCTAGGTGGTCACGCCCACTCGTGATGTCCCTTGTGTTCTCTTTACATTCAGCACATCTCCTCAATAACCACAATGTTTCAACAGTGTTTTCCTGCGTTCACTCCCGCAGGACATCACGCCCTACATGAACCCGTGTCCCTACACCGTGTCCCCCAACACACACGTCTCCCAGGTGTTCAACCTCTTCAGGACCATGGGGCTCAGACACCTGCCGGTGGTCAACGCTGTTGGGGAGGTGAGTGGTCCTGTCTGGGTGATGCCAGGGTTATATAGCCCCTGTAGGGGGCCGGACCATTGTAGACCCTGTAGGGGCTGGAGGTGAGTCCTTCTGTCTGGGTGATACCAGGTTATATAAACCCTGTAGGGGATGGAGGTAAGTAGTCCTGTCACAGGACTAACATTTTTATTTGAATGTATTGTAACAGCCGCTTAAAACTATGTGTGTCAATTCTCACGCAACTGTGAGGCAGTTTCATTAGACTTAGTCTGGCGGAGCTTAGAGTTCTAAAGCTCTACCGGATGTACCAAACTGTCAACAACTCAACAACTAAATTAACATAATCCTACATAAATCCAGAATGGCGTCAATGGTTATGAACCAAAGACCCTTGAGATATGCAGTGGACGTCGTGGTCCAGGAATATATCTCCTGTCTCCTGAATTATGTTTTTTGTGTATTTATTAAATAAACATTATAGCTACAATTATGGGTAAGTTTCAAAGAGCAGGTTACACTGAAACATAAATTTAGGTTTGTATTTACAAACTTATAAAAAAAATATGTAGGACAAAGTTATTGCAATATTCCGTGTGAGGGTATACATTAAATATTTATTTCTAATCCTGCTTCCCAACCTGCCAAATCTAAGAGAGCGGCCAAACTGTTTCCCAAAACAAAGCTATAGAGAAGGAAGTAAAATGGTGAAGCAATCCTTCTTGCGCTATGATGAGCCACTTCCCCTGTGTGAGCTGGCCCTCTTTCCTTTGTTTCACACACACAGATCGTGGGGATTATCACCAGACACAATTTAACCCACGAGTTCCTCCAAGCAAAGCTCCGGCAGCATTACATCACCATCTGAACACCTGGCCTCCTGCTTTTCCAGATGTTCTCCTGAGCTCCCCTCTCTCCAAACACACACGGTACTTAGACCCCTTGTGAACGCGTTAGACATGACCGTTTCCCTGTCGTTATGGGGCCTGCGTGACCACGCCGCCAGACGACTTTAGACTTCCACTTTCCTCATCGAAGGGCGATTTGATATTCTATCATTTAAATAGCACGACATGTGAAGCATGTTTCTGCATTGTTTTATTCGAACCACTACTCGTATTGGCTTCTGGGTTTTCAACATAGATATAGGTTATCAATATAGATCAATAGATACTGGTACATATTCCTAATACATTTAATTATCTATAACAAATATCACATCCGATTTCCTGATTTATGCTTCTTTAACACATTGCTGTCTTTGTATGAACTGGCAGATAACACTGCAGATAATTGGTCGCTCGTCTCCTAAAATGTGGTGTTGTGCATCCCAAACATCATTTTATTTGTATTATAACTGCTTCATTTCAAGCTTTCAGTTTTCGTTGTTCAATAGCATAGCGAATTTTATTGGGGGTCAACACACACTAACATTAACTGTTCTACCAAAGTGAAGTTATCCTACACTTGAACTTGTTCCTTTTTGTCTTCTCCCTAACCCTAATAACCTAAATTCCCCTGCGACTAAACATCATAGCCTCGTCACTGTAGCACTTTTAATTATGATTTTTTTTTTATCTGTAAATATAATTTTGGATTTGCCGTGTCTGTGAAGGGGAATGCAGTTGCACTAATAGCTTGCGTCACTGTCGCAATGCAGGCCTTCAGCAGAGAGGCTTGTCTTTTTAATAAGAAAAAGGGCTCTCTCACCGGGCGGGTTCACCTTGAGACAGCCCAGTCCAACTGGGTCGCTGTGCTCATTAGCAGCCTGTCTGCTGCTGAGTGTGGCTGTGGACAGAGTGCTCCCTCCTCTGAGATAATGGCAAATGTATTTTTGTTCTGTGTTCAGGGAAAGTGTGTTTACCTGTTTAAGGGATGACCAAGCCATGGTGCTTTTTTTTTGTTTTGTCGAATGAAGGATTTGTATGAGTTTATCACACTCCTTAAAAGGGTCATTCAAAGGGGAAAAGTTTGAAGCTTCTAGCATGTTTCCAGTTCCCTTGGAAACGTCAAACGTCTACTGAAGGACACCATTCAAGCAGTTGAGGTGATGAATGTGGTGTCATTGTGGTGATTTTTTTATTTTAAGACTAGACTGTAGAAGGGAAATGAACAAAGGACGTAGGAAAGAGCACATACTGTGAGAGTATTCCAGAAAACGACCCCAATGGCACATTTAAGCATTAAACATTCCTTATGTATCGCTTATCCTCCTTTTGTTTATCGAAGATATTTTTAGATTATTATTTTTGTAATTGACATATAATTTAATGTATTTTTAATGTGTAATTCACGCACACACATTTGAAGTACAAACCAACAAACACAATCCCTGGAAAATGGTGAGAAATACTCTAGCTGTATAGTCATCCACTACTTTGAATATGACTTGCATTTTATCCAGACTCTGTGGTAATATCTTAGTATTAAAGTCTCTGGTCGTGACTGTCAAGGGATTACAAGACACACAAATTTAAACAGGGAGGCCTTATTCAAAGGACGTTGGAAGTTTCCATTGTTTGTGGAATACTTGTGTCTTACATGATGAACCTGCCTTGGAGGTTGAGTTGTTGCGCTGTACTCGTTGTGGAATGGAAACCAAACTCGGGGCCAAGAGCTTTTTAATGTACAATAAAACAAATGCAGAAATTTCTGTCTCATGCTTTTCTTCCACCCTAGAAGGCATTTTGTCATGCATACAAATTTGTTCATCTTTAATTCAGCATTTGCTAAATTTCTAAATTGATTGTACCTGGTTAACACTTTAATCCCAAGCAGCCTACCGTGGATTTATTTTCCGTTGGGTCCATGTCGTTAGTGAGCAGGTGGCTGTCAGGGCATCTTGCTCAGAGATGCCCACAGGTAGATTGCAGACATTGGGGATCGAACCTGGAAACTCCAGACAAAGAGACTATGGTGGCCTAAGTAATGTTTCTATTCTTGAATTAAAAATGACGTTTGTAAAAATGCCGTTAAAATAGCAGCCTGTGAACATATTACCTCAATGTACCACTGCAATACTGAGTTGTTAGTTTGCATGTAGCATGCATACTCTCTGAACATGCTCAATCAGGTGCTGCGAGGTCTGTTCCAGCTAACGGTTCTCCACATTATGCTGATGCTGGGAGAGCAGCCAGCCTGGCTGCTAATCAGGCTAATATTCACCCACGGTGGAACACACATTTAAACACTGAGCCCTCTGCATCAGGCACTTGTCACCCTTTTCACTGCTTTGGATAAAAGTAATTATTAAATAACTGAACTATAAATAAACTATGTTGGTCAGGTATGGTTCAGATTCCAATAAATTAAAAGCACACCTCCAAAGCTCTGTACAGTTCAGGTTTGTACAAAATAATTGCACATCCAGTCTGGACTGTAATGTTAAAATAAAAGCATTTTCTAAACGGTCTGGTTCAGGTGTCTACAAAATAAAAGCGCAGCATTTTCGAAGGTCTGATCTCTCCCAGTTGGCGGGTGGAGGGTTAAAATGGTGGGGAGAGTCTGAATGAGTGTAGAGGTAATAGGACCTGACAGCGGAGCTCTGCTGGCTCTCATATAGCGCTAAAGTATGGTGACACCTCAGCTGTGATGGCTGCCAGGAGTCATTATACCCCCACCCCATTAATGTCCACACTGCTGTCTGCAAAGCATTTTTCACACCATGAACTGGTCACTTGCTGGGTATTAATAGAACGGGTCTATTTCTGACATTGAGATAATACCACTGTTGTGTCTTGCTTCAGGATTGAAGTGAATTGACCAGGTGTTTCTTATTGCTTGTGGTTGATCCATGTTTTGGATACTATCAAATTTGACTATCTACAGATGTGAGCCGAAAGAATGATTCCGAGATCCTTTGTATTTATTTTATATTCAAATGTACAGCCAAATGTCCAAACCACACAGATTATTCAGAAAAAAACACTGTTTTACATTCGGTTTACTTGAACAATTGCAAATGGAAAAGATGACCCAAACTTATTTAAAAGCATATTCCTGAAAACCTGTGTTTTGAAATGCGATTTCAGTTGCATTTCCTACATGATATCATCGAAGTGTTGTCAGAACAGAGGGTAGGCAACTTCTACATAGAGACAGTGAAGATCATAGAGACAGTGAAAACGTTCTCTGATGCACCTCTCAATCATTCAGCCTGGAAACAGAACATAGAAAAACGTTAAACATAATCTTTCAGTCAAATCATGCTTTTCATATTAAAAGTGTCATGATTTCAATCCCCCATTTCAAGTGTATATATTAAAGCTGCTATTAAGAAGTCTGGTATATCACACTACTGTTTTGGTTCAATTGGGTTTTGATTGAGTGTCATTGTTGCAATGCATTCAGGAACATGAGAGAACAATGAGACTCAATCCAAACATGATTTTATCACTAGTGGTTGTGATTTTTTTTTTAAGTGAGAACAGGTCAGAATGAAACCCAAATTGATTACTCTACAAATATAATTGCAACTACTTATTCCCTTCGTCATTTGCCACTCCTGCCGTTACCTCTTCCGTTGTTACACCCGAGGCCGCTTGTGTTCCCAACGCGGTCCATCCGGCCCCCGAAGCAGGCCGACGTCCGGCTCCTGGTGGCCATGAGCAGGTCCTGCAGTCTGCTCCTCTGGGTCGCCGTCCGGCCGTAGCCCCCCACAGCAGGCTCCTGGGGCCTCTCTGGGCCGATCAGGGCCCTGTTTGGCCCCTGGTCGGCCCCGTCGTACTCCTCCTCCTCCTCCTCCACCAGGGTGTTGTCTTCTGGGGCCCCGCCGGCCAATGACTCCTCCAAACGCTCCAATAGAGACTGATGTGATGGCGGAGGGATCACGTTGTTATTAACGTTAAACAGGTTTAAATCTGACTATATTCTTCCAATTATGAACTGCCTCACTATTTGGTTGTACACATTCTGAGCTCAAGTTAAGTTTGAGGTTCGCGTTTAACCTTTTTCATTCAACAGTTGTAGAGCACTTCAGAAGGCTACAAAATCATAAAAGAAGTCTAGTGTGTGTTTATGAACCCTTGCATTGCTACTTTCTTAAAGATGTATTTTAGGCGCTCATTGACGCATGCCCTTTGAACAATATGAACGAGCCCTGGGAAAGTCATGCAATTGCTCTAATTACAGTTATTAATATGTTGCGACGCTGTAGGGATAATTCAAGTTTATAAACATCTCCCAGTCAGCCAGTTCCTCGCTGCGCTAGTTCTGTCCTGGAGGTGGAAAGAAAGACTGCACTCATAGAGGAGTTTTAAATATTTTCTTTCCCTCAAAATCTTTTCTTAGACCAAAATAATTCTGATGAACTCTTTGGACAACTTCCAATGGTTTCTCTTTTTCAAATCTCGCGACGTGAATTTATTACTTATTCATATGTGCCTTTCTCAGTGTGATGAAACTAGAGTGAGGGACGTGTGAGGGAACACAGTTTGTGGGGAGGGGATGGAGAAGTAGCTTTCTGGATAATGTGGATAATGCGTTCCTTGAGAAAGTCACTCTTGACTGTCAGACATGTGGTGTGGCTTTTGAGCTGACATCACTACAGGAGAGATTGCATGAAGGCCATTCTTTATATCTATGATAGGAGAGTTGGGGTCTTTACTCTTTATAACCAAATTGTCCTGATATGGATTTGAAAAGTAGAAGTTTCAAATATTTGTAAAGCTGTTTTATACTGGTTACTACAACATCATTTACATTAGGGATTTAATTTATGTTATGTTGGGTTTTCCCACATGTTAAAAGCAACATATAGCCAATATGTACTGAAGGGTTTAAATATACTGAAATTTTTGTACAGAAATGCCGCTTTAGAGTAACTTCTTGTAAATTCTATTAAGTTTGAAATACTTATGTCAATAAGTACAAACACAATGGATTGGTTTCTTACAAATAATAGAAGTACCATGAAATTTCTCTTTAAATATAACTTTTTATTCAATCTTAGTGTACACTCGATTATCAACAGGTGGCTTTTCGTTTTTGGAATAATCCCTATTTTGCCCTAATTATTTCTGAGTTTCTCCATGGATTTGCATAACCCTCTCGAAACCAAACTTCACCCCTACCATTGAAACATAACATGTACACACAAAAAACACCAGGTTCCTATAAGTCTGGTTCCTGCTCTTACCTTGAGCTGGGCTAGGTCCCCTGTAGTAGAGTAAGGTCTGGGCAGCGCATGGCCCCGGGCCCCCACTCTGAGCTGACACAACAGGGCCAGCAGGCCCAACAGGACCGCTGTCTTCATGGTTTAGTCCTGGTCCACCGGCTTGTCTGGCCAGTGGACCGCTGTCCCCAGCCGCTTTATACCGACCCCAAAAGGTGTTTGGTTAGACATCATTTGGCAGATTGTCTCGAGTGCATTCCAACACCTTCCGAGCGATAATCCACGGCAGTCACATGGCTTTTTTTTTTTAAGTGAGGAAGGCTGGTGGGTGTGTGCATTGGTCAATTGTGTATGTCTCTGTCTTTGGCAGTGTGACTGGATGCCGCTGGTTACCTCAGTCGCTACATACCATAGTAGGCTGTGGTCTGCTCAGGGGGAGGGTGGGGCTTATGTTTTTGTTATTGTGTACTTATATCATTCATCATTACATCAATAATATCTTCATTATAGTGGTTCCATCATGATTTAATCGTTATATCCTGATTTTATCCCTAATATTGTCAATGTTTCAATGATATCGTTGTTGAATCGGCAATATGTTATCGGTTTTAAATTAATTTTATTAGCAAAATCCTCATATCGTTTAAATAATCATTGTATTGGTTATAGGCCTATTGTCATTGTAATGGTTTGAATGTATTTCAAAGATTTCAGCAATGATACAGCTTTTGTTTTGTGGTTACAAATTTAAGTTGCATGACAACCATATACGTCAGAAACATTAATTTGAGGTGTGTGTGTGTGTGTGTGTGTGTGTGTGTGTGTGTGTGTGTGTGTGTGTGTGTGTGTGTGTGTGTGTGTGTGTGTGGTGTGTGTGTGTGTGTGTGCGTGTGCGTGTGTGTGTGTTTTGATCAACTGCACTCAACTTGTATGTGCTTGGTAGATTTATAAATATCAAGTAGAATATGCCATAGACTATAGGACCTATTTCATTTAATATGAGATACATTTTGAAAGTCTACGTAATTTCGCGGTTTACGTAAACCACGCGTTATCGACGCGTGGTTTGGGGTTCGAAGAGGGATCGGGCGGAGCCGGAATCTCTACTATCGTTGCGATCTGTTCGCTGTCCAAGGTGCTGAAACTTTTGGTTGCCGTTCTTTTCCTTAGACTATTGCTCATAGCCATTACTTTTGACGCAAGATGTAGGCTATGCCTATTATTTCACATATTAATCCATGCCTCTTCGTTTCCTACATCAAATTGTAGCCTACGTATTTAGAGTAAGTTTGTGGGTAGGCCTATAGAATAGCCTTGAACTCGTAACGTGGCCTATTATTTGTATAATTTTTTTCTTCATCGTAAATAGCCAAATTAAGTGCAGGCTCTTTAACAAAAGGGGAACCCCCAAAAACAACAACAACAACACTATAATGCGTAGATGTAAACATTTATTAATGAATTATTAATTACCATTCAGCAGTAGGTATATATCAAGAGCATTCACACATCGTTACACATACCAATTTGAAGTCAGGACAAACAAAGTAATAATAAATATAATAAAATAAATATGCTAATAAAAATAGGCTATTCTTTGGTGGACAGCTTGCAGGTTTTTCATTTTTCAAGATATCATCTTGTCCTTGAAGCTGAAACAGAACAAAAACATTTTTTCGGTTATTTTACATTTCTGTATTGAAAAAGTTGAAAAGTGGACACCAGGAATGTAAGGAAAATAAATGAATAAACAATGTGATTGTACAGGATATACTGGCGGCTATCCCAAATCGCTCCTTCATAGACCTTACATTAACGAGTCCAACACAAAGATCAACCAGCCCACTTACTGAACCTGCTGGCGGTGTTGCACCCCAGGGAGCTCATGGAGCCGATCCGGTCCATTCTCCCACCGAAGCAGTTGGACGACTTCCGGCCGGAGTCGTTGTTCCGGACGGACTTCAAGTTCTTGGCCGAGAGGAACTCCCTAATGGCGGCCTCGTCCAGCCTCGTCTGAAACTCTTCCTGGTCGCTGTCCGGCTTAGCGGCTATGTCGACGTCCAAAACGTCCTCCCTCTCCATGGGCAGTTGATCCATCCTGGTCTCCGCCGGTAGAGACTCCTCTAGTCTGCGGAGTAGCGTCTGCGATTCAAGACATAATTCATTTTATTTCAAAATTATATCAAATAAAAGATTTGCTACCTAGGCTGAGTCTATTAGTCGAATTCAACAGCAGTATTGTTACGCGATGACAACTCTGTAGGCTTACCTTTAAGAGGTCAACGTCATTATCGCCCAGGCCGGTCTTGACGGGATGCGATCTGAACACCTGCAGGTTGACGAGAAGACCGAGGCATAGCAGTGAGAGATGAGACAGTTGCATTTTGTCTTCTGTTTGTTTGGTTTCTGTTCCCTTCGTGTCTTTGCTCGGAGGCTTTCTTGGTTTCTGACCCTCGGTGAGCATGGTTCTTTTATACTGAAGTTCGACATCCTCAGCTATGCGAGGAATTGGGTTCGCATTCCTGACACCTGATTCTGATAAGGCGGCCCGTCGGAAACGGCTCCTTTTAAAGCGTCGACCGTGTGAGAGGATCCACAGCGATGACATAGTGACTTCGATACTCTGCCAGAGGAGATATATTTTGTTTTAGAATAATACGTGCACCGTACACGCTCCACGGAGCCCCAGCCCCCGCCCTTTGAGTGTGACATTGTTTCACAACGTTAAGTGGCGGGAACGTGTTTAGTAAACACGTGGGGTCAAGCGAAGGGCACCGCCGTATCGTTCTATCAATTCTAAATGTGGCCGCGCGCACGGTGAGCTCATCCACTCGTCCTCGAGTCCCCGCTCTTGGTTCAGAATGCGCTCGAGACTGAGTTGGGTCATCACTGGGTTGGCCCCCCGCACGTCCGCTGGTGTTTACATCCCTGGTTAACAGGCGGATTATACACGGGGTGTGCATTGATTTGAGAGTTAATAACGTTGTTGTTTTTTTTCGTTTTTTATGTTTGTTTTCGGGCTATACATATCGACCTACATCTTTCATTTTATGTTGTAATATGTGTATTATTGCTACTTTGGGAATATCTACGCCTGTAAGTGAATTCAAACTTTGCATTGTTCTCAATTCTCTCCCTTCATTTCAGTCTGGCTTTTGAGTCAGTTCTTTGAACTGTGTAAATCTAATTCTAGATATTGTTCTCGGCATAATTGATTGTGTCTAACATGTGAGCAATGTTTTATTAATATAGAGGCGTTTTCGAGGTTGAATAGGCCTTTAGAACATGCGGATGGTTAAGAGATAGGCCAACTTACTGTTTACCTCCTGAAATGGACAGTTTACCTCCTAATTCAAGGCAGATGACAAGTAAAAAGAGTGCACCAAATAGAGATTTATTCATTCAATGCAATCACAAGAAAAAAATAAAATTGTAATTCATGTTCTAAAATCTGTCATATACGTGCGTAAAGGGCCTTTTACGCACGTGGCGGACGAACCCGATCCGCTTTAGGGACTACGTGTTCCTCCCACGATCATTACGTTTTATTATTGTTGTAAGTCATTATAAGTCAACGTACAATTATAACGCGCACTTTGTTGCGGATGAAACATCCTTTCCCTGTTTGAAGTGGCCTGTGTCTGCTCCACGCTGAATCCTCGCGGTACGTGTCACACGGTCACACCGTTCCAACGCTGTGAGGTCACGAGAGCGTGTTTTTTCCACACCTCCCCCCTCAGGAGGTTCCCGGCCGTTCTCTCCCGGGTATCTCCAGCACCATCATGAGCAGGCAGGCGTGTCACTCTGTCGCTCATTCGGTGGGAGGTCGAGTCATCTGCATGCATCTGTTATATCTTCTTCATCAATAAACTTCCAAATGGCTGATATGTGAGACACGTATACAAAGATAGTATAAAACTCAACCGTGGGCCTATACTCAAGTCCCTTTGAGGAACCACTACTTGTGTTTTATTTGAAGCGTATATTTGCAAACTAATAATTCTCACTTTCCCGTTCAAAAGTTGTTCTATAGTCAATGGAGGCTCTTCAGCATTTCATTAAAAGAAAGCGAGAGAGGGAAATAGATACTACAATTGAATTCGTCCCTCCGTTGCACCGTCTTCTTCAACGTAATGGAAATCCGATCACATCTTATTATTATTTTGATTTTGGAGATACGTGTCTTTTATTTTTATTTTAACCCTAAAAACCGAGAGCTAGATTGACTGTTGTGCCGTTGGGACTAAGTGACGTGTAAACACACACTAGCGCACATAAATAGAAGAACTCTAATTCAAGACTAATGATCATTGGAGTGATGTGTTTATAGACCAATTGTTGTGTTTTAAGATCGTGGGCCTCGGGACTTTACCTGCCGGAATGACCATGGAAACGCATTCAAACAAGGAGTTGCAAATATGGATGTGTTTTATAAGTCATATTATAAAAAAAATAACCTTCATAAACATTAGGGCTATTTGAAATAAGTTATACAAAAGTAACAAAGAATGGTTGTACTCACACATTGCAATATTATGCAAAATATGTATTTCACTTCATTACAGACGACGATTCAGGTCTTGCCCAAGTCATCTTACAAGAACATAAATAAATACATTTATAATAACAGCTAGTCTTTAATCTTAAATATGAAATGAAAAAGAGGGAAATCATGCAATGACACCATCAAATATTCACATATGCAAATGATCAGGCTTCAGTAACGTACACGACCAACGCCCCTCTGTAAACGTATCGATTATCGCATCGAGTATCGATTTACATCCACGTCCACCTCCATCTCTCTCTCTCTCTCTGTGCCGTAGCTTGTGAGCCTGCCACACCTGTTGAGACATCACAAAAGGGTTAAGAAAACAAAACCAAAACCAAACGCACATTCGTCCAATCCGTCCATTGGTTTGTCGTTTCCAGGGCGATATCTCCTTACCTCCTTCCGGCTCAGCAGCCCATTCCGCTGAAGGATCCGATTCTCTCCAACCGGACCCCGAAGCAGCTCCGGTGCCCGCCCTTCTTGTAACGGTTCCACGAGCGCTTGGACGTCCTTATGACATCCTTGAGGAAACGCGCGATGGCGTTATCTTCCAGCGCGGAGTTCGTCGCGTCCTCCGCGTCCCAAGGCTGCTCCGGCCCCGCGGCATCGAACCCAGGCTTTTGCGCGTTCTGATCTTCCCCCGTAGCCCCGGATTCTTCGAGCGTGTAATAAGGCGCGTTACTTTTCTCTTCCAAAAGTTGCGCCAAACTCTGAAAATGGAACGAGAAAAACACGAGTTACAATATATGATGGCGTGATATTAAAACATTTCTTAAAGGGAAAAAACAATCGAAGTCACCTGTGATAGGTAACTTAGCCTACCTCGAGATTGAAGACGGGTTTTGCAGTTCCTAAAGAAAATAATAAAATTGCGGATAAACAGCAAAACGGGATATGAGCGATCATCTTCATGCGCGTTTCTTTCCGTTTGACGATAGCGACTTGCTTGTGGAGTCAGTGCGCCCCGTTGCTCTTTATATCCACCACGTTTCGTCACCGTGATGTGAAAAATCAGCAAAGCGTGACAAATCTTCCCTGGCCCGTGTGGGCGTGGAGTTAATCTCAGTCCACGCTTCACCTCAATTGACATATGGTTACTGATTGGATGCTTTGGTGGCTGTTACTACGTACGCCTCATTTCTACATTCAATTGGAAATGTCACGCTTGGCATTCATGAGAGCCTACTCTACTATCGTAGTAGACCTACCAAACAACGTCTACATTACTCCATTATTTCTTTAGAGTTATCAATTCATACTTAATATTTAAATAACTTTCCATATCAAAGGTCAATGGTGTTTAGATAAATCCTTCAGTTGCCTATCAAGCTTGTCATTAGCAGGTAGCTAGAGGCTTGACACATACAACATATAAAAAAAAAACATTGTTTATGGGTGAAAGATGCTAAAGCTCTGGGCTACATAATACTTATTATTGTTGGTGTGTCATTGAAGCATAAAGCACAGGGTTCCTTATTACAACTCCTCCTACTACTCCTGGTACGGGTAGATCGTCACAACGGCCTCTGATGGCTAATCAACATCCCCTGGTCGTTAAGTTAATCAGCAGGTGCGTTCCTCATCAGCCTTTCACAACAGAACCTTATTTTGCTGCAATAATAAATAGGTTGTTGCCTATAGACGTGTCAGGATAATAAGCTTTTCACTCCCTGGCTACCGGTCTGGCCTCAACGCCTGCTGCTACCCGTCAATGAGGGGGGATCACTTACCTTTGACATGATAAACAGCTTGGTCGTCATACTCGCCAGTTGTGTTTGTTTTGAGGAAAAAATGCTTCCTTGATTTGATGGTTTCTGCCTACGCCAAGCCCTTTGAGTGTGCTTTCTGAATGAAGGGTGATGTCAATAAATGTGCCTTGCTCATAATATATAAAAGGCAAGATATACCAATTCCCCTACGGATTTGATCTCCTTTCCTTATTTTTATCTTTTACCCAAAGCTACAGTTGGAGATACATATCCTTCATGGGCAAGTAGGGGTTATGTATCACGGATGTCGACAGGTAAACTGCGGTCTTTGGGTTTTCCGAGCCCAGAACCTTTCTGTGAGTCAACCCCCTTCGTCACTAGACCCGCCCGCCCCCTCACGCAGAGCTGTTAGACTAAATTCAGAAGCAGTTGAGTTCCTCCTGTGCTGTTCACCTCCAGAGTGCACAGAGTCAGTCGGACATGATGGACCCCGTAGGAGGTATGGTTAGAGCTAATTGACCGGCCCCTGATCTGGGGCCGCTAACAGCTGCCAGTTTAAGCAGCTAATGGCTCCTCATTTGGCCCCTTGGCCCCTACCGCTCAGGTGTCGGGATACACACAGATAATCTCACACAACAAACACAGCCACACACTTATAGACACACACACACAAAAATATCAACACATGCACACACAAACATAAGCGTGTGTGCACAGTGCACACACACACATACACAGGTATACACATATGCACACATATGCACGCACACACACACACACACACACACACACAGACACGCTAACATACACCCTCACTTACACACACATATTCACACACATGCTCACATACACACACATATGCATACACCCACGCACACACACACAAACAAACACACACACACACACACTCAAATACAAACACACATAAACACAAAGACACGCTTAAAAACAAACACACACACAGGAATGTTTATGCCATTGATATAATTGTGGGTCTTTGACTAAACCGTATTTTCTTCAACTGGATGTAAATAACATTTAAATGAAATGAAACATCATAAATAAAACAAGAAGTTACGTACATCGACCTGTAAATCCTTAGTAACTTTATTACCAGCTCTGAGTTGCTGTGCCAAGACTTTTCTAATGGTGAGTGAATAAGTCTTCATTTGCGTGGGTTGGTGGGTTAGTTGGCATAAAGGGCAAGATGCACCTCTAGTAATATTTAACCAATGGTTTAACCAGAAAAAACGAGTTTGTGTGACCAGTTTATGTAACAACCAGACATATCCACCCAGAGTCCTGATTCTCTATTGTCATCATGAATACATAACAACTTCTTATTCTTCTTTTTCTTCTTCACCATCATCTCCTCATTTTCTTTCCCTTTAACCTAATTGTGGTAATTTTACATTTTTAATCCTCATCCTAATTCGGTGAATTCTATTTCGCTAAATCACTGCATCACTCCATATATGTCCCTCTTCCTGCATCTCCTTCCTGTGTTACTCGTTAAGTTCTCCCTCCTCCTCCTCCACCCTCTACTCGGTGAGTAGTGCTACCTGGAGGATGTCTCCAGCCGGTACACGTCGTCGGTCGAGTGTGCGCCCGTGACTGATGACACATCCACCGCCAACAATAAATCTTGCGCACTAAACGCTCACTAAACGCTCCAGCAAGGAGTTCCACACCGGGAAGAGGGGGGACATGAGGTGACGTATGCAGGGAATGTAACGCCTGATAAGGGATGGCACGGTGAGGAGAGGGGACGGGGGAGGATAAAGGATAAAGACGGAGAGCTGGTCACAGATGTCCCTGTCCCTAACACTCCTGTCAGCCATGTTCTGTCACCCCCCTGTCGGGAGGATTCGTTTTTATCTGAAGGACATTGCAGAGAGAAGATAGCGCTATAGCGTTGAGTTGGCCTCATCGTCCTTCTGTTCAACTGGCCGAACGGGAAACTAAGTGAATTATTTGAGCTTTCTTCTGTTGATTTGTTTCAATCGTTTCA
Source organism: Merlangius merlangus (assembly GCA_900323355.1). Taxonomy (NCBI): domain Eukaryota; kingdom Metazoa; phylum Chordata; class Actinopteri; order Gadiformes; family Gadidae; genus Merlangius; species Merlangius merlangus. Next base: position 14,905 of record OOFH01049671.1, read on the forward strand.
TTTGAACCAGTAGCTATTTTTTTAAAGAACACAGTTGGTCATCCACACGTGTCTAAACTTTGCCAATTATTGATTGACAGACTAAAAATATCTTTGTGAGTCACTCATGAAACAATTAAGCACACTTGGTGACCAGTTAGCAGTCAACTGTTTCTGTTTGTGACAAATCTTTTTCATATTGGAGATCATTTAGTCTAATAGATAGATGTTTTATACATTATGGGTACGTTTGAATGAAAGAGAAGACAGCACAAATCCCTCATACTGTCACGTCAAACATGATATCACATCTGATATCATATTGGGTATGACCCTACAAACCTAGAACGCTCCCAGGTAGATGGTCAATTGAAATGAGTTTTGGTGTGCCTGTTTTTTGTGGCATTCTTCATTGGTTTTGGGACGTCACGGCTTCATGCCGTCAACATTAACAGAGGTCCTTACCTCCTCCTCTTCCTTCCCTTCATCTTATCCCTGGTATCTCGGCTGTTTATCATCTTTCAGCAATGTATCAAATTATTTTGCAAAAAAAGCATTGAATTCCTGTGTCACAATTCTTTTTAAAATCTCTCTCCTCTACGGACCATTATGCCAATTGTTATTAACATTATTATATGACTCTTATTGTGATTATGCCTATATCTTTTACAACTATTGATTTAATTTGACCTTTAATTAGACAGGTTAAGAGGTCAAGGCTCATTGAGGCTTATCTCTTCACCAAGAGACCAGATGAGCAGCAGTACACACATATAAAACCCCACACACAATACAGCCCAATAACATTACAGTAGACAGACACAATGACGCACAGGGAAGTGAGAGTGGGGTTGGCTTAGCAGGAGGCAGAGCAGTTGTCTTGTAACCGAAAGGTAAGATCCCCTGATTCTCCTAGCTGAGTATTGATGTGTCCCTGAGCAAGACACTTAACCCTTACTGCTCCTGACGAGCTGGCTGTCGCCTTGCATGGTTGGCCCTGCCGTCGGTGTGTCAATGTGTGTATTAACCGATTTAAGTTGCTTTGGATAAAAGCGTCTGCTAAATGCCCTAATTGTAATTGTAATTCCAAGAGCCATGCTTCTGGATGTGTCTCAGCCTCCTCAAATAACCTTGGCCTGGATACACAGGGCTGCTCCCTGACAGTGATACAGCGATGCTACGCTACAGGGCCTTAGGTCTGTGCAGGGAAGGGCCCCACACAAGGCTCTCCGGGGACAGACTCTATCTGGAAACAGAGCAGTTATGCACAGCGAGTGCACTTGTGTGTTCTGTGCAGTGGTCGGCCAAAGGGTATTTTAAACAGTGTGCAAATAAACGAAAAAAAGAAAATGCGTATAAAACACATTACGTCACACCTCCATTCAACTCAACACAAGTAAAATGGTTCTGTAAAGCGAATGGAGGTGTAGGCCTTGCATTGCTCTGTCTACCGTCGTCTGACTTGTTTGAATGGACCATCACCCATGTCATTAGCACACTTATCATAGGTGACTGATGATATGGTCCAAATATATAAAGGTTATTATGTAGTATTTCAGGTATGACATCAGAATGAAGGTATTGCCTTTTCTCTTTTTACAAACTCTTACAAAATTAATCCAGCAGAAAATGTGTAAGCAGACATTTAATTGTTTTATGCTCCAGCAGTAGGAATCCTAAAGAAAAAGCTCATCCCAAACATTACCACTGTTGACGATAAGCAGTTCTCCATTCCAACGTGAACCAGGCCTGGTCGGTATTATCGTCCGTCGGAATTCCATCTCTGCATCGTATGCCGGGAAGACGGCCGGAACCAGGACCGGAAGCCCTTATTTGGTCATCAACGGAGTGGGGAGGGACCCTACGTGTGCCCTGGGAGGCACCCAGGGGTCCAGACCTCACTCAGCCTCGCTAACTGAGGTTCCCACGCCGTGGTGTTGGGGGGGTCATGTCTTCCTGCGGCCGTGTGGAAACGCATCGGAGGGAGCGTGTTCTAAATGTAACCCTCTCCAGTCGCCACCTTCACCTGATAAGACCCTTTTTACTCATTCAGGGACACGGCCGCATATATTTAGCCTGAGGTAATGCTATTTTTAACAGCGGACACTGAAATAAACCCCTGCAAGTATGGGAGCATGAGGCACTTGTGTCATCCTCAAGGCATTGCGAGGAAAGTCCAAGGAAATGTATTTAGTGTCATTATAAGTAAGAGTGCTATGTTATTAGTTATGGAAGAAACGTATCACTGTCCACCCTATGTTGGGGGAACTAAACAGTATTTGGATCATTTGTTAAATATAATTTCCCATCTATGGAATGAAATCCTTCATACTCTCAACATGACATCCATCTGTTGTTAAATGTCATGAACATAATGTAGGCCTATGACCCTACGCGCACGCACACACACGCACGCACGCATACACACACGCACACACATGCACACACGGAGTACGACAACACAGCTTTTATGTGTTTGTTGTTTAGAAGTTATCAATAAGCGCAAGGAATAGGGTATACATTACCACTATTTCCGTCAAATTAGTGATCAGGCTCTAGCCTGAGACAAGGCCATAGAGTTGTTCTTCTTCCAATCATTCATCATGTGTTTCCATTTCGCTAAGGCCCTTTGAACCCGGGTCAATACCACTGGTCAGCTTATAATGTAAATGAATCCATAACAATTTAAAGAATCATGTGAACGATTCCCGTCTTTAAGGCACAAAGCACCGTTTCATATGATTTCAAATCCTGATGATTCATATTTTCTTTTACAGGGTAGGACTATTATCAAAAGAAGCCCGCAACCAAACAAAATCCTACGTCTCAGCACACACCTCTAATTATGCCTCTGAGCCGTAATGATGGCAGAAATTGAAACGGCCATTTAGTGTGTCATTAAAACCTCTTTAGTGCCCGCCTCCCCCTCCCCCACACCTCCCGTTGAGCCCTGACAGATATCCGCGGGCCAACGACACCCCGTCGTCCCCGGCGACGCCGCCTCTAACATCACACAGCTAATCTTTCAAGTTATTGTTGTTTTGAGCAGGCTTTGACGGCAGACTTCGAACAAAAGCAAAACAACATTTATTTTTTTCTCTTTTGTTTCTACGTTTCTTTAAAGAAAGCTGTAATGCGCTCGTCATTCACGCTGTTTCTCGGGTGGCAGGGGGCAGACATTCGGGGCAACTAAACGCCAGCGACAGCATAGCAACGCTTTTGGCGGCTTGTTGTTGCCATATTGTATCAGGTACAAGGTTTCTTACCTGATACAGATAGGACTTGCAATATGGTCATTATGCCCTGTATTCCTCAAACCATGTAACAACAAAAAGGCTGGTCTCTACTTCTGCTTGCTGCAATGGATTGAAGGTGTACTCCCAGCTTGTGTTTGAGGTATGCTCACCCTCTAATGCCTTATTGTTCATTGGGGGTACACTTTATACAAGTGACCTGTTGATGTATTTACACAAATAAGGAGTAGTGTAATAAAAAATATGTAATAACGTTATCGAACCGCATGTAATGACAGTCATCGTCGTAAAGGCTCAGTTATGGTTCTACGTTGACGCAACGCAATGACCACGCAGACACTT
>OOFH01049675.1:0-10691 GCA_900323355.1 Merlangius merlangus
TACTGGGACTAGAACCTCAGCCACGTCTTACTGGGACTAGAACCTCAACTACGTCTTACTGGGACTAGAACCTCAGCCACGTCTTACTGGGGGGAGGAACGACGGCTGTAGAATCCCTCTTACAACAGACGAGATGACTGAACAATACGTTCAGAGTCCTTCGTTTATCTCATTCCAGTTATGAAGTATTGCTGCAAGGACCATCACAACATGCAGCTGTAGAAATCCCTCTTTGTCTCATTAAATTCATATAGTAATAACACTTCTTCACAAGCAGCAAAGAAGTTTGATAAATAGGTTTATGACAACATATACCATGACAACATTACCAGACAATAATGATCCAGAATATATTATTACTATATATATACAGTGTTGGAAGTTTCTCCTGTGGTCGTGCGGGGTATGGGAGTACGGAGGAGAACCCTCTGGCTCGCATCAGTTTGAGCTGTTCACGGCTTGCTACGCCACAAAGCATTTAACAGCCATAACTATATAGCCGTCTATGAATAATTGGTGATCTAGATGCTTCGGACACCAGCCAGAGTTGGACATCAGAGTTGGAAGTGGCGAAATCTCCCAGCTTTCTTGTGCCATTTCAGGGAGGCACGCCCCCTTTTTGTCTTCATCTCTCGGAATTCTGAGATTAGGCAGAGTTCAGTGATGACACTCAACAAAAATGGCTGCTTTGTATTTGCACCACGTTGGTCATTTTAATGTTAAAATTTAAATGCTCTTACACACTAGATTACATTGCTACTTTATTCTGGTCACCAATTTAAGCATTGCACGGTTTTGCTGTGCAAAACAATGTAAAGCTGTGTTGTTTGTTTTCGAGCTGGTTTGCTAAAGAGGCTTATGTAGCTAACAAAAAACAACGAATGTGTTCGTGTCATGAACGAATTTCATGACACAAACACAAGGACGAATGGGAACCGAGACTGGAAATTACGTCACAAGTGCAACTCGGAAGGCTGGTGTCCGAGGCATCTGGATCACACCATAAGGGGATCGATATTCAGGCAATAGGAGGCCTGTGTGTGAGAGTTGTTCCCTCCCATTTCCAGGAGGAGGAAACAGTCCCGGTACCGGGCCGCTCATGGGTCATAATAAACTCTAATTTGTATTGAGTTAGAGAGCGTGAGAGAGAGAGATTATATGGATATATAAAGAATAAATACATGTATTACTTTAATTAAGAGTATTAGAATATGATACATATGTGTGTAGGAAAACAATCACTTGGCCAAGTGATTGCAAATCACTAAAGCGCAGGCGTTAATAGTCATCATTGTTACTGGCTTTGTATATAATAGAGTACATTAAACAGTATCACTGATTATAATCACATGGATGCCACAAGATTCAGTATGCCAAAAAAAAAATTCCAATACAAAAATCTTTGGATTTCCTAGCTTTGCATTTAATGTCATGCGTGAACTGTTCCACAGTTTGATGTAGGAGTACGACTTTTTGCTTCACCTAAAGAGATAAAGGAGGAGGATCTTTGCAGTTGTTAATGATTCAATTCTGAGCTCGTATTTTTTTGATTTTATTTTGCCTCCTATACACAACCACACATGACCCGTTTCCATGTTATGGTAGACATGCAACCCTCTCTCACCTCACTGGACACTGAGCCATAAATAACAATACAAGGCAAGTCTTTAAATAAGCAGATTGGTAGTGAAAATAGAAGCCTAAATTCGACCCACCTGTAGTCACTGGAGCAATTAAATGTCCCAGTCCTTATCCCAAAGTGTGAAACCTTCTGGACCATTTTACTCCAGCTGGATTTGCTGAGTAGGGCCTCCCTGTCATGAGCTATCACCTTGTGGAAGAAAAGAAAAACATACAGGCATTAGGAATGGGTTTATTTTATGTACCCTCTTGATCTTTACTTAAATGACACGTTATGGTGTTTTCCTAAAAAGTAAACATTGTATTTGAGTTCGAGAAAACATGCTTATGAAGCTGTTTGCTGGAAATAGCTTTAAGGAGAAAAAAAATCTTGCCTACTGCTATTCCCCTGTTTCAGTTCCTTCAAAATTTGTGTTGCTGGTGTCTGTAGCTTTAATGCAAAAGAGCTGCTGCCCATTGACCAATGAGCTGTAAGATTGAACTAAAGCATGGAAGAGAAGGGATTGTTAGGAGCTCTATATCTATATAATATAATAATTATAATATTATACATGGGTATTTATCTGTGGAGGCTTCTCCATTGAGGAGAGGAAGATCCTCCTTAACATTGTTGAGAATAAAAAAATGTAGATTGCCCAGACTACTGTAATGAATTAATGCCCTTAAATATGACTACCGTACTTTAATGCCTTTGAATATTATATAATGTTTGTTTCCCTGGGTAAAGGGACATTAGCACCCCCTATCGCCTATTGACAATTACTTCAGGGAGGAAGTTCCTCCCTCAGCCACCATCGACTCCCATTCATTTCCCCGAAAGTACTGGCGGCCGGTGAATAACGATAGTTATGATATTATAACTCTAGTTCTATGATTGTAGGCGTAGCCGTCTAGGCTTCGCCTTATGGGCTTGTCCCATAAATTTCAACTATGCACCAATCAACGTGGGCACCGCCCACATTTCCCACGGTACCGTGTATATAAGGCGGCGCATACCGCCGCAATTCCTCCACGCTATTCTTTCAGCATTTGGAGGGACAGCAGGTGGGAAACTAGACGGCTACGACTACAATCATAGAACTAGAGTTATAATATCATAACTATTGTTCCATTTCATGTAGGCTACGCCGGCGAGAAGAATTTTAACGATGCCGCCTAAAAGAACATGCCTATATTCTTAAGCCGTAGAAGGAGACTCCAACATGTAAAACTGAAACAGGCCGGGGGAAGACAAATACGCAGCCGCGCAGATGTCTTCCACCGAAACGCCTCTGAGTAGAGCCATTGAAGCGGCCACGTGTCGAGTGAGCTTTAACGCCCAATGGTGGCGCTAAGCCCTGCCGAGAGTAGGCTAAGCAAAACACCCTCACATATCCAGCAAGAAAACCGCTGTTTAGAGAGAGTGCGGCCCCTGCTAACGTCGCTATAACACACAAACAACTGTTGTGTGGAGCGGAACGCGGCCGAGCGTTTCACGTACATAGCCAGCGCCCGCACCAGGCACAGGAGATGCAACTCCGCCTCCGCCTCACTAGAATGAGCCGGGGGGTGAAAAGCCTTAAGCACAATATCTCTCGACCGGAAAGAACTATTAATGTTCTTTGGGAGGAACGCAGGATTAGGTCTGAGCAGCGCAAAGCAGCTGTCCTTGTTTAGCAACAAGCAGCTCAGGCTGACAGAGCGGTCAACTCACAGGCCCACTTGGCGGAACCAAAGCCAATAAGAGCGCCGTTTTAAAGGGCAGGGCATCCAAAGGGGCCTGAGACAGAGGCTCGAAAGCGTCCCTGGGCAACCTGCGCAACACGGTGGGGAGATCCCAGCGTGGTGTAAGCATGCGCGAAACAGGCCTAACCCGTCTAGCCCCACGCAAGAATCTCTTGACCAGTGGATGGCTGAAGATCGGTCCACCATCACAGCCTGCATGGCCAGCCAAAAAGGCTGCAGCATAGACCTTGATAGTGGAAAAGGCCAAACCTTTTTAGGGTTAACGCAAGCACACTTCCCACCTCGCATTGAGATGGGACAGGGTGGTTCCTGTCACACCAATCAGAGAAAGCGCACCACTTCGCCGCATAGAGGGAAGAAGAAGGTGCACGAGCACCCTGGATAGTGTTGATAAACGCGTCAGGCAAACCTTTGCCCTGCAGGATCAACCTCTCAGGAGCCAAACCAACAGCCGTCCCGATACATCGGGCGGGTGGTGCACTGTCCCATGGGCCTGTGAAAGCGCATCCTAACTGAACGGTACCGGCCGTCCGTGAGGGCGCCGCTAGCTCTGGAAACCACAGAACTGATCGGTTCTCCGGTGCCACTATAATCAGGGACAATCTCTCCTGTCTGACCCGTTCCAGAAGAGGAGGGATCAGCTGGAGCGGAAGCATACAAGAGAACCCCCGGCCAAGGTGTGTGCGCCAACGCATCAACCCCTAACGGGGGAAGATCCCGAGGGTTGAGAGAGAACCACCACCTGCGGTGTGTGTTCTCCCTGCACGCGAACAGGTCCACCTGAGCCGTCCCGAACCTCTGCCAGACCAGTCTGACAATGTTGAGATGTAACCGCCACTCGTCTCGGCGGGGATCGCCGCAAGACATGATTCCGCCCCGAAGTTCTGGGCGCCCGCGATATGCAGGGCTCTCAGACTGAGGAGATACTGATGAGCCCAAAGCCAGAGCTCAACAGCCTTTTGGTGGAGAGCAGAGGAGCCCCCTGTCTGTTTATGTATGCCGACGCCGACACTCTGTACCAGCTGAAAGAAATGCAACAGCACTTTCCTCACAGCGACGAGTTACAGCCCATTTAGGTGGCCCATGCCATATGCTGGCTGGCCGCTCAAGTCGAGGGATCCCCCTCGCCTGACTATCAGCCCACCCCTCCACGTTAGTAAAGTTAGTGAAGGCCTTCACCGGAGCCTTCAGAGTAGAAGGGTCCCCACCAGCAGCAGTGAAAAAAGCGCTGAACCGGTGGGGAAGACAGGGTGCGAAAGCACTCGCCCTGCATGTCATCCGACATGGGGGCGAGAGGCGGGGCTGGCATAGGGATGCCCTTAATGGCCGCCGCCTCGCCCATGATCTCTCCGAAAAGATCGGCCATCCGGCGTGGTTTCTGCTTGGGGAAGACCGTGGCGGTGGAAGCCCTGGAGCGGGATAATCCGGACGCAGAGTCCCCAAAGACGTCGTCCAAGAAGGCGACGTCGTCCACCTCGATGTGGTCGTCGTCGACGTCCTCGATGTCTGCAACTCCGGCCCTAAAGATGTTGATGGCCTCAGAGAGGTCCACCAACGGGGAGAAGAAGAGGTGCCTGGAGAGGAGCCCCTCTTCAGGCAGCGCGTGGCAGGCGGCGCAGGAGGCGGGGGTAACCATGGCAGCCGCGGCATGTTCAGCGCCAAGGCACCTAAAACACGCCAGGTGCCGGCGCCAGGGAAGCGGGACAGGAGGCACACTGAGGCCCTGAAAAGGGCCCCTTAGCTCTTATAGATGCGCTCTCCAGTGGCCCTGAAAAGGGTCTTCACCGTCCACGTTTAATCATGGATGGTCAGGAATCAGATGTATTAATATCTTGGTGTGAAAATAAAAGTCCTTCGACTCGCCCATGCCGCTGCCACCGGTTTGAAGGTTCGAAGTCATTCTTCTTTTTCGTAGATCAGTACAATTGCTGAAAGAAAAGGGAGGATGAGCGGGGGTATGCGCCGCCTTATATACGCGGTACCGTGGGAAATGTGGGAGGTGACCACGTTTATTGGTGCATAGTTGAAATTTTCAGTGCTCGCGAGCACGCGCACGGGACAAGCCCATAAGAACATGGGTTTCAATGGGAGAGAGAAGGAAAGTCTTCCTATGAGTGGGTGGGACCTTGAGTGGTCTGATTCGCACAAAAATCTATTTGCGCTGCACTATTAACCAATAAGTAGGATCCGTGGCCGGGGAGCAGTGTTGCCAGATTGGGTAGATTTCCCACCCAATTGGGCTACTTTTAATCTCGCTAGGCTGGGAAAATGATCCTTGGGCGGGAAATCTGCCCAATCTGGCAAACGCTGTCGATAACAAACCCGCTCTGCATTGCAGCTCAGACGCAAAGCAAGTGAAATCATCTGAACGATAGCGAGATACTAACATTTGCAAATAAAGTGTACAATGGAAACATTGTAAACGGAGGACATTGTTCATGATTTATTACACAAAGCATTCCATTTATTGATTTACAGTGCTAAGTTAGCGACCAAAGAAAAAGGTAGACCACTCCACTTCCCAAAATCAAGATCACCAAAAGTAATGGCAACGTCAGTGTTGCGAGTGGTTTGCTAGGTACTCATGGCTTACTGGTATCATTACTAGCAATTGACTGTATTGCTGGCCCTGTTTGCTCTTGAATAATGGCAAATCTCCAACGTGGGCTGTTCATGGTTTCACTGATGTGAAAAATCTTGATAGGGCAACTTAACGCCACACAAGTCTGAAGATCACATTAGTGCTGCTATCCGACTTTCCTTGCTAGGCACCATAAATAGTTCAGGTTGTTTGAAATAATGTTCTTGTTCTTTTACTAGTTTGTTACTCTGACCGTTCTGTTTGGTATTGTGGAAAGGATGAATGATTCAGAGCATGATGCATTTTAAATGGCATCACTTTTGATCTTGAGTCTTTTCTTAGAACAATTGTAACTGAAAATAAACATAGCTTAATAACAACCAATAACTTCAGTCATTGAGGTCAAAAATAGGCCCAATGATAGGACCAGATTTTTTTATTTACTTTTACAAATCAAGAGTAGGCCTGATTTGACAAATGGGCTTTGCATCCTTTCCTTCTGCCCTTACAGTCCATTTCAAAGCCATGCTTCCCACCAGCTTTCAAATTACAGTGATGCCACTGGTGGCTTTGTATCAATTTTATTCACATAACTATCCCTCCCTACTATTTTGTAGTTCACCAAAACACCCTGAAACAACTTGAGTCTCACATTCCTATGCCACCATACCACCAACAGTGCAAGCAGGCCAATGGCAACCAAGCATGCAGTCCTTCCTCCCTCACTTTAAAAACCATCAGCCGCCACTGACACACACACACACACACACACACACACACAATATTGCAACTGTCGCCGACCTGTATCAGCCATATGCCGTCCTTTGTGTCCTCCACTAGTTCGTAGAAGTGCATTTCCCCACTGAAGGAGGTGCTTCCTGGCTCTCCCACGTTCGTCTGCTCCTCCTCTCTCCTGATGGCTGAGTACAGCTCCCCTTGCATCAACTCTCCTGAGAAAAGAATCACATCTCCTCTCAGTGTCATTTTTGTAAACCCTCAGAAACAGCAATGTTATTTTATTGGAAGCAAAAGGATGGTACCATCTTACGAACATCAATGTTTGCATCAAACAAAATTTGCCCAAAGAAATAATATCATACATTTACATAATTGCACCGGACTCACAATAAGTTTATTTATAGCTGTGACATTAATTAGGGAACAAAGAACCACTTTAACAAAGGGTTAACATTAAAGTGTTACTTTATAAGGATAAAGTACCAAGGAGGCAAAACAAAACCAGGCAAAAGGGTTAGGTAAGGGTAACAGTAAGAAATAAAATAAGAAGAAAGGAGAAGTTAATGCTAAGTAAGATCTATAGAGGCCACTGTTAGCCAGCAGTGAGGAAGAGGGTTAGTGCTATAGAGGCCACTGTTAGCCAGCAGTGATGAAGAGGGTTAGTGCTATAGAGGCCACTGTTAGCCAGCAGTGATGAAGAGGGTTAGTGCTATAAAGGGCACTGTTAGCCAGCAGTGATGAAGAGGCGAGTTTTAAGATCTGATTTCCAGCATTAACAGAATTGAGGAAAGGTCTGAGATAGGGTAATTTGGATAATCTGACAACAATCCCTAATCGATCATCCGACAATTACAATTTATCGAACCAAACTTTATTTTCACACCAAGATATTGATACATCTGATTCCTGACCATCAATAATTAAACGTGGATGGTGAAGAAATTAATGAATAAATAAATACGATTAATAATACTATTTACCAATTCTAACAAGAGGCTTCTATACAAACTCTGAGCAGACCTTCGGAATCTTATTGAGGAAAATAAGCACGTCAACATGCTCAGGGGTGAGACCCGAGCCCAGCCTGGTCAATCAGTCAGGTGCTTGTGACAAGGGTTCAGCATTAATCTGATCATGTGGGGGACAGACACCAACTCGTAAAACAGAACCTGTGTTAATAAATTATGTAAATAAATCAGCTAAAATTTAATTACATTTATTTGCAAGAGACAATAACGGGGTCCTACAATATGCCCAACATGGTGGCCATGGCATAATGATTTCATCATAGTAAAGATTTAATGCAATGTCTCACAATATGCTTGGTTGAGGTCAGACTCTTTCCAAAAGGCAGATTTACACAAAACTTTCAGATGGAGCAGTCTTCCATATGTGGCAGCTATGGTGAGCTTGGTAGGTAAACATGGCATTTGTATTAGGGTTGCCGCGGTATACGGTATTACCGGTGTTACCGGTGTTGAGGCAAACACTGATTACTCGGTTTTGCACACCGGCAACACCGAGGTTATTTTTTGTTGTTTTCAGTAATAAAAAAAGAATATTCTGTAAAAATTAATAATATAATTATAATTAAGAAAATTTAAATGTGTAGAATAGGCCACAGTTCTGCTCTGTGCGGAAGAGAATTGGCGCACCGAGAATTGGTATGAATTCCTTACAAGATAGGTAACCATAGCAACACCGGCAAACAAACCCCGCGAAGCCCAATCCCTACGAGAGCTCCCCGCGCTACGGCCATCCGGAGGCACACAGAGCTTTTGGCCGTGATATTATATATACAATTATATTATACTATTATCTATAGAACATTAGGACGCTGTCACCGAGTGTGAGAGGAGAGTTGACGGAGAAGATGGCGGTTGACCTAGTTTCAAAGTTTATACCGTTTATACTCGGTAATACCGGTGTTGACGCGAGCATATTACTCGGTGTGAAAATGTCCACACCGCGGCAACCCTAGTGTAAAACGAGCACTAGATTTCCTGCTCCGCCCTTGAAAAATGAAAGCTCCAGCGCCGCGGGGAGGTGGTACCTTGGCGCTGCCCGCTGCCGAGGCGCTGGGGCCTTGGCAGCGGGCAGCAGGGCTCCGGCGGGAGACAACCCCGGGCAACAATCCCATCTCCTCCATGTCGCGGTTCAGTCTACTTCAGATTGATGTTGAAGTGGAAGAACCAGAGACGTCGGAGAACCTGACGCAGCCTGTTGAGATCCATAATATCGTCTGGGGGCACACACAGCTTTTGGCCGTGATAATATGTATTATATGATATAGATATCTGAAGGTATTTGAGAAGGGGATGAAGCAGGTCATCCATGTGCAGGTGCAGGGGTCCTAAGACCCTATGCAGTTCACATATAGAGTTGGTGAGCTGTGGAGGATGCCACTCTGACGCTGCTGAATAGCCTGTATCACCACCTTGAGAGCCCGATGTCCCATGCCAGACTTCTTTTTATAGATTTTCCTCTGCTTTCAACACTATACAGCCACACCCTCTTGCTGAGAGGCAAGAAGGTGTGGATTTAAACATGATTTAACATTATTGGTTGGATTTTGGATGTTATGACGCATAGATCACAATCTGTAAGAGTCGGTCCTTTCTTTCAACTCTTCCACAGGTTCACCTCAGGGTTGTGTCCTTTCACCCCTCCTATATATTTTTTTGCACACTGAAGGGCTGATTATGGTCCCACATTCACGCAACGGAAGGGGGTTACGGACCCATTACGTCCTTGTGGACCCTCCTTGCATCCACCGCAAAGGCCTAAAGTGCACCTCCCAAAAATGTTAACCTTCCGTCGAGGCGACGCTGCAGCAAGGGCTGTGATTGGTCCACTTGCTAAAACCCGACGCAGAAACATAAAGTTTCACTACTGCGTCAAAGCATCTGCGTGGTCATTGCGTTACGTGAACTTGGGACCATAAAAAGCCCTTGACAGTTGCAGAAGTCAGGAAATAGGCAAAAATAGGCAAATCATCAAGTTTGCTGATGACTCATCAGCAAACCCTCCTCCTAGACCCGCCTCTCTCCTCCTCATTTTTATCAAAGTTAAAGAAACCGAAACAGCAAAACATTCCTATTAAAGCACTTTGTTCAGTTTGTGTGTGAAGGTGTCTTCCATATTTTAAAATAAAATAAGATATCTGTAGTTAATTATTCTCCCACTCAGGTATAATTAGAACAATCTTTGAACGCTAGGTGTGTGTTTGCCGTGCTTGTTCAGCCTGTATAATGGCTGATTCATTAATTCCCTCACTCTCCACCTAAAGCTGCTGTGGTCCCCCCTTCACTGTAAAGCGTCTTTGAGTGTCTAGAAAAGCGCTAAATAAATTCAATCCTTTTTCTTCTTCTTGTGTGTGCTTGCTTGCTTGTGGTTCATTCTCAATCTCCCAGTGGACTCTGGTGTGTTGAGGACCCATGGTTTGAAAGACTCTCTCCTAATTTGAACGATAGCCTTTCTTGATGCCCAGTAGGGCCTACACCACACCTCACCCTCCAGCACCACCAAACCTTCACATTGTGACTTAACCCTGTTAGGCCGGACGCATTTGGGACGGAAGCCTCAGGCCGGAACAAGGAAGCTTTTAACTGGCTGGGCCGGTCTAGTGGGTGTAATGATGGGTGGAGTGCATAGACAATCCTGTTCTACAGCAAAATAACCACCTGCTAATACTAAACCATGATGCTAGCTCTCTGATTGGAAGGCTTTAGTCACAGGAGGCCACTAGTATCTCAAAAAGAACATTTTGACAGTCAAAATAATGAACAAAAGAAAGCTTAGGGGCATACATCAGCATACATTGACACACAAACAAACACACTGCTCTATCCATACTGGTTTTGTGTGTGTGTGTGTGTGTGTGTGTGTGTGTGTGTGTGTGTGTGTGTGTGTGTGTGTGTGTGTGTGTGTGTGTGTGTGTGTGTGTGTGTGTGTGTGTGTGTGTGTGTGTGTGTGTGCGTGTGTGTCTAACGCATGTGTCTGTGTC
>OOFH01049676.1:0-18061 GCA_900323355.1 Merlangius merlangus
GGCTTTTTCACCCACTCGGTTTCACCCACACGTTCCACAGAGGGAGGCAGAGCATGGCAGCACCTGTCTGGACACGTGTCCAGACCCCGCTGCTGTTGCTGATTATTACCTGATTAAAAATCTGATTCTTTATGAGAAAGGGAAAGGATAAATCTTTTTTTTAATTTCCTTTTCCTTTCAAGGATTACGAGTGCAGCATTGAAAACACAGCGGAAATAAGGGGTCATGAACTTTGACCCTAGCGGGTCATCGTTTTAAACATTATAACTGCCTGATTGGACATTTTTATCGTTCAACATTTTGACATTCAACATTTCATGTTTAGCGGCTCTTTTTTCCGTTATGTGATACAATCTATTTAATGATGTACTTTTTTAGGTTCCTTTGGCACGGTCTGAGACTTATCTGAGTGAGCTTCTGGAGGAGGTTTGCAGCAGCATGAGTGACTATGCCCTCTATGTAGACCCCGACACTCAAGAGAAACGTTATAAGAGGTTTGCTCCCAGAGACAATGGCGGCACGGAGAGCTTCCCAGACATTCAAAACTTCAAGTTTGATGGAATGGATTCCTCCAGTGCCTTGAAATTTGCGGTGAGTCAAAAGAAGATATATATCTTTACCAAGAAGTAATTAAATCGATTAAATTCTTTTCCAGCTTGGAAGCCACAATATGCCCATTTTTTTCAGATTCCAAAAAAAAATGGCTTATCAATGTGGGATTTGAAAACAGTTCCTCATGGCAGATATTAACTGTTGCATATTTATATAATAGACTATATAATAATAAATGTGCTCAACAATATGCAATGCTATATTCAGGAAGGCTTAGGCGTGCTCACTGTAATAAGTTTATACTTATCCAGTCTAATGATCATGGATCTATTCTCTTCTTATGAATATTTTTCTATATAGGGTCAACTTATGCCTTATAGTCCTAACTTCTGCTATACTCTCTCTATATATATATCTATATATACTCTATAGACTATACTTCGCCTTGATAATCAGGCAGATTTAAGTTCTTTAAAGAACCTTTTTGGCTTGGCTTGTGTGTAATTCATTTTAAAAGTCGTGTGATAGATGCCATAGGTATGCACACCCATGGAGCCATGATGCCTAAAGCCGGATTGCTGCTACCTCTTGCTTTGGACGTTTTCAGACCAAAGAGTTGATATTTTAACTTTCACAAGCCAATGGGAAGAATTTCCGATAATTAGTGAAAATATCAGTTTGCTAGGTGCTTTTGCTGCACCAGCCAACCGCCCCGTGACAAGATGGCTGGGTGGCGGCTGGGGTATAGGGAAAGAAAAGACTGCCGCGTTCAGAAGACCAACTAAAAACACTGAAGGCCTAGGTGTGCATGGCTGACCCCTTTCCCTCCTCTCACATGCAGTGTGAAACCATCTTAGAAGACCTAGATGAAGATATCATCTCCCTCTTCAGCCAGAACACACAACATGTTGCTGATGAGTTATGTTCCAGCGTGTCAGGTACAGTACTAGGACATATTTGACCATTGGTGTGTAAATACCAGTTCCCATTCACCCCCCTTCAGAGATATCAAAAGACTGCATTTGTTTCACTTTTGTTCTACATAGAGCTATAATCATTCTACCTGGCCCTTCAATTTACATGTAATCGAAATGTCAAATGTTGCAACCTAATTCAATTTTCTAATAAACATCTTTGTTTTTCAATTTCAGACTACTGTAAAGACGCCAAACACACAAATGAGGAGTTATAGTTACTCTATCATTTTTATATACATAATGTATGAAGATGGGACCAGGTATATTCACAATTTATCAAATAATTGTTGGGGAGGGGGAAATCTCGTTTGGACAAAATTATTTGTTATTTTAATCATTTTAAATGAAAGACGTTCCGCTTTCCCTCTGTTCATACTATTTGAAACACTCAATACACGGTAATATATATAATGCAATTACAATAGCCCTCACATGTAATAAAATCAAAATATACCCATCACGTATTAAAATAACCATCATAGTGAATAAAGAAAAGGCTCATAATGCTAATTCATTTGTTTTTTGCAAAATATTGTCACGTACAAACCATGACAACTTAATTGTATAACCAGTATTTTTATCTCGTTTTTTGGATAGGCTTCCTTTGACGTGTTGTGTATTGTGTAAACATAACTTGAGGCCTTCTCTGAAAAGCTTTTCCTGGCTCGACTGTAGGCTGTAATGGGAGGCATCTGTTCAATCCCTTGATGTACTTTCATTTATAAGGAATACATTGCTCTTGTAAGATTCGTTGTGGTACTGTTTAGTGCTCAATACCTCCAAGGTATGACTAAATTTAAAGGCCTAAATTAAAAAATAATATTTTATGTAATGGAGGAAATGTGGATACCTTGTGATTTTGTATTTAATTATTTTCAATGAAGTCACATCTAACAAATTATAATATAAACGAATATAAATGCGCTGTGTAAGATTTTGATGTCATAAAAGTGAATTACCAAATATATTTGAATTGCATATACATTATGATGTCATGATTTGTAATACAATAGTAATAAAAAAAGATTTTGCTCATCCTTAATCCTCCACAATGACCAACTTTGTTTGCCTGGTAAATGGTATTTGGAAAAAATTTAGACCAAGGAAACTGAACTACATCATGCTCAGTTTAGTGTCAGTTTATACATGGGTACAATTAAGTATTGCCCAATGTGTTATATATATATTGGTTATATGTCTTGTTGACAACTCTTTAATAAATTCCTTGGGTGTATATTTTGAAAGGAAACTTGAAATTGCTCCCAGAGCTATATCTTTGAGTGTTCTAAGTAAAAGTAAGAAGAGCAGATTTAGGGTTAAGGTTAACATTTCCACAAGTACCACATACTTGTTTCAATCCAAGGGTGTCCTATAATGTTGGAGGTTTGGGATGTTGCATTGCAATAAAATAACAGCCTTTTTGCTGACCACCATCAATTCTTCCATCTTCTTTACTCGTTCTATGGAAACTTGTGGGAAGCCTTGCAGAAAGACCATGAATGGGCTGCCTATTGCCAGGGCACAGACGCAGATTGCAAGGGCACAGATGCAGATTTCCCCACTCATGCAAACATAGGGAGAACATGCAAACTGCATGCACACAGGACCCCCCCTTCTCATGGGTCCTACATTATCTTCACTTATGGCAAGATGGCCAATACTGATGTGGGCCTCTGAGTGAGAATATTAATAAGCCATATGCAAACAATTTCTGCATAAGTAATATCTTAATGTGGGATTAAGGAGAACTTAGAGTTGTATTGTCACATTTAAAGCCCCTTTAACTTTGACTCTGATGAAACAATTTCCACATTTCACACACTTCTGTTAAGACAGAACTGTTAAATGAAGTAGAACTATTATAAAAGGCATTACTTTTGGAGGTAAGTTGAAGCGATGTGATAGCAGCAACTTGTTCCCCAGGATGACGAGTGTTATTGCTGCCATTAATGCTGCAGCGCCAGAGGAGACATGAAGCTCTGACAGTGCACACTGCTGCAGACACTTCCCACCCAGCCACTGTTTCTAGAATGCTTCTGTCACGTCTCGAGACCCCTTCCCTTCCTTACCATCAATCAATCGCAGAAAAAATGGAGTACAACTACTGGAATATCCGGAATAAAACATTAATATTTACAATATTGGTAGTAGTAGTAGTAGTATACTCGCTTTGGATGAAAACCACTTACCATCCTCATTTCATACTTTATTATTTATTTTAATGTATAATATAAATATTCTACTCTGATGAGAAAATAGACATCCATGCCACCGCTCAATCTTTCTGAAGGCAAACTCAAGTCATCCTAAACCCTGGGGATAAAAGACTAAAAAGACTCAAGGTTTTGATGATTAAGGATAATATAAAGTCTGACAATGTTCAACCAAGCCATTGAAAAGGCTATATTATTTATTTTGCCTCTTGAGAAGCGGTGACAGTCGTTGTTTGGGGCAACACTTGAGTGAATACGGTTTCCCTTTTAATCAGAGAATAATGTGTCAGCAGCAGGATCCAGCCCCAGCTTGGCCCATTGTGTTGCCAGCCGTCGCAACGACTCATGCACCCCGAGCTGATACCCCTGACAGATCAAGGGTTACCAAGGTGGATGGTTGACTACTAGGGGACAGGCAACAGTCATGCCAGCTAAACATTCATTTCCTGTTGCAGGATCTCTAAGCTACGGAGGGGTACTGACTGAGTTCCTCCTGTCCATTTAGATCACAGATATGATATACTGTATGAAGCTCTGTGTGGCTCCAAATCGGCTTGAAGTAAGATTTAATTACTTTAAATGTAAAAGGTTGATTTCATGACTTCAAATGAAATAATGCTTACTATTTTCTGTATTTCAATGTACTTTTAAGATGGAGGAACACAAGAGTTGGGCATTCTAAATGTGTCAAAGATATATGAATCCTCACAAAGTGAATTCAAAAAATATATTTGGAGGTGTGTGTGCTTGGTTTACCCTAATATTATTCTAACTTCTATCTTCCCACCCTATACTTTTATACCGTAAAGTTTTGCCACTGAGCTGTGGCATTAACTTGTATTCTAACAAGATTAAAATATATTTGTCCTGGAGATTAGCATAGCTAAGCCTCCCCTCTCCTTGCCTTTGGGGCCGGCTGCAGCAGGCTTTGATCAGTGTTGCGGAGCGAGGGCCAGGCTTGGGCGCAGCCATCCAGGGTCCTGGTGTGAAATCAGCCTGATGTCATCCCCCATTCTCCACCTCCACCAAGCCTTTAGCAGCCGTAATTATATTTCCGCCACAAAGGGCCCCCATCCCCTCATTCCATATTCCAAGTTTGACTAGGAAACGTTTTGGAGAACTATGGCTAAATTACCCAGTGGGGGGAGAGGAGGACAGGATGGGTCCTCTTTTGTCTGCCACAGACACATGGAAACTTCTAGATAGCACTTGGATGTACTTTCTTTTCTCTGCCCTCGGCCTCTGCCTTTTCTGCACGGTTTATTTTCACGACATGGGGATTGAGATAAATAAACCCATGTATATTAACTTATTTGTGTTTTGTTTGTTTTGCAAGGACACAGTCACAACTGTTCAGTGAGATACAAAGAAACCATACAAAATCATTCGTCTGGTGAATGGCCATCAACATTTTGGAGTGGAGGGTTAGGGTATGGGGTATAGCTCTATATAGGCTGTTACACTAAGTGTAGGGGTGGCATAGGGTATGGTCCAGTTTCCATTGAAAACTGGACCATAAATATACAATCCTTTGCTTGACAAAGTAAAAATGTATTTCCATTTTGCCAGCATTTCATTGTATGAGGCCACTTACATTTCATTAATTCTGGTGTTATTCTTGTTTAATACCTTCAAACATTACCGATCTCACCATTAAATGCCCACATTAGGCACAACACTATTGCAGTGTATACTATTTTGTGATACCATTTTCCAATTGTAATGATTTCAAATGAAATTAAGTAAGTTACATTAGTATACTAAATAGACCAAAAATAACCCTATACATTTATGTGGTAAGTATTACATTAATTCAGGCTGAAAGGCGTGTTTGTCTTTGTCTTTTAAAGCCATTGTGGCATGAGAACCGTCACCTGCTGCTTTTGGTGTGTACAGTTAGTTTGACCATGGTCCAGGACTTCTGGCTATTACCCCTATCCTCCACCATTACCCCACATATCTGGAACGCTTATTCAAAATATTCCTTTACCAATAGAGAAAGGTAAAGCCACACAGGCCACTATTTGTATTCAATCTTTTCTTTCCAGCGGAGCCGAGCTGTCATTGTCAGGACAAGGTGCAGCAGATCGTTCAGTCAGAGACTGTTGCCTGTTTACTTCCACATACAAGTGGACACAAGAAAGAAAATGCAGATGAGGGCTCCTGGAGTCATTCCACAGAAAGCTGAGGTCAATGCTGCTGTCTCTGTGTCCATTGCTGAAGCAGCCAATAGGAAGATCCACACAGATAACTCCCAGGCCTTTCTTCCTCTCTCACTATTTCTCTACTTTCTTCTACTTTTCTACTTTTTTCCATATTTCCATATATCCCCTTCTTCCTTGCACTGTTACCCTGAGTGTCTAAGCTGATGTGGTCCCAAAGCTTTTCTGGTGTTTGGATGGTTTTAGATGGATTTTAAGCAGCAACTGGGA
Source organism: Merlangius merlangus (assembly GCA_900323355.1). Taxonomy (NCBI): domain Eukaryota; kingdom Metazoa; phylum Chordata; class Actinopteri; order Gadiformes; family Gadidae; genus Merlangius; species Merlangius merlangus. The sequence continues at coordinate 6,175 of OOFH01049676.1, forward strand.
TTTTTAGGTAAATTGTTTGTTTTTTTTTGTTGCAAATGGGTATGTCATTTGCAGTTAATTGAGTCAGTTGTGCAAGTTCTTGGGTCTTTGCAAGGAAAGTTTTTTTTTTTTTTTAAAGTCTGTTTTATTTGTTAGCTTTTTTTTTATGTTTATGTTCTTGTACTCAATTTATGATATTTGGAATTATAATTTAAATATCTTTGTGTATATAATTTATTTTGGTAGTGCCTACTTCCATCTGTCCTAAATTATATATGTATAAAGTTTAAATATGATAATAAACAAAAAATATCTTTAAGTATGAACGATTTATCTAATTAAAAGTTAAGATAATAATTTGCTTAATAAAACGTTAGAATATCCTATTCTTACTTAATTTGAATAATACAAATAGCCTACATAGGGAATCTTAATTAGCATCACTTTAAAACGCAAGTAAATCTTGTTCATTATGTTGATTACGTTTTTTGAGTAGGCCTATGGTAGGCTATTTTAAATAAACGTTAACTGTATATTTCAAAAAGGCCTATTGGCTAGTTGTATGAGCGATTAGGCCTAGAGCCTTGCAAAATAAATATCACTCATGTACAGTAATGAATGTAGGCCTAAGGACTAGGCTAGGCCTTCTAACTACCAATAACCCTGATATTGAGGACTATGTGCCGCAAGCTATTTGAATGTGTCTAAGATCTGCACCGCGAATAGCTTCCCCCAACGATGCAGACATTTTAAGGCATAGCAGGCAACAGAAAAAATTTCAAAAATATTTGACTGCCTACTTTTTTTCCATCGGCGTCGTTAAAGGAAAGGCTATTTTTAGGATAAACGGCAAAGTATATGGAAGACTTGAAAATTGGCAATAGGTCTAATTGCCTTTATGTTGCTAAATGCAAACGGTCTTAGATAATTTAATGAAGCATTAAAATACAACCGTCTTCACACATATTTCTGGCCAGTTTAAACGCTTTAAGCGATCGCCTATCATAGGCTATGTGTGCCTATATTGGCTATGGGCCCCACACTGCAAATGTTCACTTGTGTCTAGCCCTATAGTTAGGCTATTACTCGGACCCGCGCAGCGCTGATGGCGACACGTCACGTGCTATCAGAGATCCCCATTCCTATGCTAGATAGTATTGTAGGCCTATTAGGCCTATATATTAAAAATTATATTAGGCCTACTTTTAAGATATTTGGATCGGGACTCGATTATTTTGGGAAGGTTGTATTTGCAAGTTAATTCGTATGCTATTACAGTGTAAGGCCTATGTAAATAGGCTACTAATATTGTATAATAGGCCTACATAGCCTAAAATAATTATATATTTTATTATATTACCTTTCAATGTACATCATTTTGTCTTACATGCTTTCGACATTGACGGTCATATTAAGAGGTTCGATTAACCAAAAATATCGGCATACAAATGTTGTTGAATAAGAGCTAGGACCAGCCTGATCCCGGGGCCTAGTGGACCCGGCCCGGCGGTGATCAGCGGCTAGTTCACGGGGCCTTGCGGACCCGGGCCCGGCGGACGGACGGTGATCAGTGGCTGGTTATTCTGCACTGCTTGTGGCTTTGAGAAATAAACTGCGACCGCTTAGATCGCTCTGTTGAAAACAGATAATTCCCCAATTAAAAGGGATGCCGGTTTCGTAGTTCTAGTGACAATTGGCAACAATAAATATAGGCCAATATTTGAACGATGATAAATGTTGGTGGGCTCGGGGGAAGCAAAGTGGGCCAAAAGTAGGCTAGTAGGCCTATAGACACAAATATTGGGCTGGCGAATAATTATCCCTTGGTGGATTCGATTTGCTGAACAGATTCAAACACAATGTTTATCTCAATCCTAATTGTACAGACTGTTATGTGACACAATGCGTAGAACATTTTAATTGAGATTTAAAATGCATCACATTGGCGCAAATTCGCGCCCGAACTTAAATCTTATGAAGGGAAGTTTCCCTTACAGCTTACAACTACCGTCAGCAGAAGACCACCACCGTCAGTAGAAGACCACCACCGTCAGTAGAAGACTATCACCGTCAGTAAAGAGTCTATCTAGACACCACCGACAAGGGGACGCAGATGAGGTACAATAGGCTGTTGACCGCACGGTTCCAATGCGCAGCAGAAACGGACGTCTTTGGGTTTTAGCATATCAGTTCAGTCATAGAAACATTCACACCTGGCAGTGTTGTTTAACGGATTCAAAACAAAATCTATAGGCTACATGTTTGCAACAAAATAGGCTACATGTTCCACTAAAAACAGCGGAACGCTTACTATAGGGCCTACTTAAATATCAATGCTGGTATTTTGATACAATGATCCTTTGAACAGGTTGCATGGTGTGGAGGTGTCCCTGTAGTCCCGCTAGTCGCTGTCCGACTTGTCCTCCCTGGAGGCCGAGGCGTGGTTATAAAGTCCTTGCGCCATCAGCTGAGCGCCCAGCGAGTTCTTATTCCCGGAGGCCTTCTTTATTTTTGCCCTTTTGTTTTGAAACCAGATTTTAATCTGGGATTCGTTCAGTCCAAGTTCTCCGGCCAGACTCTGCCTCCTCTGCTCGGTCAGGTATCTGTTGGTCTGGAACTCCGTCTTCAGCCTCTGCAGCTGCTCGGCCGTGAAGGCCGTCCTGGGACGCTTGTCGTCCTTGCTCGGCGTCGCCGTGTTCTTTGGTTTCCGTGATCTGGGCCCTTGGGTCGTACCAAATAACATACAAATCACTTTAATGCTTTTTTTCACACAATAATTTTACCAAATTGGACCATTTAACGACATTTGACCAAATCACAACCAATATGAACTCGGACAGAAACGTTGACGTTATAGCCTGTAGGAACTCGTTTAATTGTAGTAGGCTAAGCTATAGAACGGAAGGAGCACACTTTGAAGTTACTTTAACCAAGCCTAACATTGTAGCGCCATGCCTAATGCGAAAGGGCCTTTTATCCAGAACCACATTTAAAGACCTTTAAAATAAGGACTATTGTGTGGAAGAGTGTGGGGGATGTGGTGTTGGCGGGAGGGATGGGGGGTTTCCGCTTATTCATCTCCTTAGAAACTAAACCCACGTTTCATAAGCAAAAATAGAAACCTTGTGCTCACGCAAGATTAAAGAAATTATTGGTATTCCGTGTTAGATTTATTTTTTTGCTTATTACGTTATCATGAGTGACCTAAGCACGTAATTTTCTGTTCATATTTGTGAATTAATAAAATAATCACAAATATCTTTGTAAATTTGCTGTTTTGCAAGAGCCATAGTGTTCGGCTTTATATTTATATTTTTCAGAGTATGCTTAATTTACACAGTGCTTTGATGCTCTTGTTGATGGTGAGAACTCCTCGAGGGAGATCCATTGTGAGCTTTTCCTTCAACTTGAAGATGGAAGCTGAACGGTCGAGGCTTCTTCTGAGTTTGGGATGGATGGTCCAACCGTTCAATAGCAAACCCAAAGTGTGGCTACTATGATCATTTCATTGATTAGGCCTAAACGCGTTAGAAGCTGTCTAAACTTGAGAGTTGTCCATAATAGGCCTACCCTTAAACTACCGTTGGTCTTATCTTGCGTGTGTGATCATAAATAGTCCCAGTATGACAATAGGAGGCTCTTCTGAAGAGCTAACATAGTCTGTTCATTTAAATGAGCTATGCTATGTAGCCAAGGTCTTCTGTGTAGCCCGGGACACATAGGTCCACTTCATGTGCCTAGGTCAACGGCTATTGATTGTTTTTTTAAACAGACATATAATATAATCAGGAAATGTGAGATTTTATTTCGATCACTCGACAACTTTTTAGTATTATTTATAATTGGTCTTTTTCCTTAGCTCATTTTAGCCCCATTCCCATTGTTAAAAATATGCTAATTAAACATTAACAAAGAGCAGTGAGGAACAATGGCGTTAAACTTGATTTTAGTTCAACGTCCAACTCAAACATCTCGTTCTCCAAAACCCAAGGCGTCCTGCTTCAAATGTGGAAACCATTTGAAACTTTATATTAAGCGGAAGATTCCGGAGAACCCCTTCGAATAACTCGGAGATTAACACTTATTAAAACTAAACAACACTTAGCCTATTAAAACTATCATAGATATGTGATGGTTCGTTTTCGGCCCAGGTATTGAAAACATTTGAGTTTATTATTATTGTGTGGATTAACGAATAGTTCTTATTATAACCTGATAATGGCTGTTGTCTTTCTATCGAACGAATTTTCAAGTAGGCCTCGGAAAAAACGATGGAATAAAATGTGGAAATATACATATTTTAAGGATATCATTTATAGTCCACTTAGGCCTTCTAAAGTGATATTGTTACGGCACGATTTGGAACGTTAACATGAACAAATAATATAGGTTTCGGCCTGTGCAATGATGTGTTAACAATGAACAACAGGCATGAATATTGCGGCCGAATCAAACTCTTAACTTGGTCAGGCCTGCTACGTAATAACATGTTCCGTTTTTCCTAAACTAAACCAAAGCAGCAGATACTAGACGTACCTGATGAAGGACGATCTGAGTATCGGGTACAATAAACCCAGGCGGGCCACAGCATGGGTTTGGACGAGGACACGGAGCCGGCCTGGGAGCTGCTGTCGGAGTCCGAGCTGGGGCTGTGGTCTTCGCGGTCTCCTGGGGCGTCCCGGGGCGCGCAGTCCGAGCTGGGGCTGTGGTCTGGGCTGTGGTCCCCACTGTCCTCCGGGACCGGGTCCAGAGGCGCGCCGACCGCTCTCTGGACGCCTTTGTCGGGGCACGAGTTCCCCGAACATTGTCTCCCATCCTTACTCCCTCGGTCAGGTTGCTGTAGGATGCCACTTTTCGACCCCCTTCCACTGAGATGTTCCTGTCTTAGTACTCCAATTCTATTTCCCTCTGTGTTGAAAGTCCAACATTTCCTTCTACGTCCAAATTCAGGTCTCAATATGTTGTCTATGTAGAAGTTGGTGATTGTGAAGGGCGGCTGGTGGCCAGGTGCCTGGCGGAGAGGCCGGAGGTCTCCGTCTGACTCCTCTTCACACTCTTCATGGCGCTCTAGGTTGCGAACATCATTTTCCTCCATAGCTGTTCAGACTCTTAATAAAGGTTCGCTTTCCCCACCTTTCAGATTACTTCTCCAAAGTTTTTAATCCAATGATGCTGCCCTTCTGTTGATTTAGGCTTTGTCTTTATTCACACGTTGTCATAAAACGAATAAAACCAAATGGTTCATTCATGCTTTCTAAAGATACAAAATCATTTTTAAATGAAACCCATCAACGCGGTGTGGATCTTATGTAGGCCTAGGCTATAAAAGAAAAGTCTCAGCGCTTCATCGAATCCAAAGCTGCTGCTTGGAGCTGAGCTCTTAAACTACCATGGATAAAGAAGCGCTCAAAGATTTTTACTATGGAATTTCGCTCTCATTTCTGATAGGCTCAAAGGTTTCTCTATGACGTCGTACTACGGTCTTTAAGACACGTGCCTTTGACCAATAGCCGTCGCTGATAGTGGCTCGTGACGCCGCTGGAGCGCATCCAGGAAGTGATTACGGTATATAGGATGAAAATCACAAAACCTCATGATTCCGTCATGATGCCAATAAAATAACTAACTCCCTTAATATATAAACATATTTATATATGTTTAGTTACATATCTAAATATTTATATAGTGTTTTTTTTCTCGGTTTTATTTCCCTTAATATCCACTCTTGAATGTGGGTAATAATATCTAGGCCTACTTATCGTTGTAGGCCTTAAATAGTAGGCTAATTAAGGTCAAACTCACCTGACCCCCGGTGGATCGCACTGAAGAGGACCCGGGTTCAGCAACTGGTCTCTCTGATTATGAAATCCCTAAACTTTTATTCAATGGCATATCAACTGAATCGGGCCTCAATTTTTTGATTTACTCGCTAATAGTTTTATCATTGTTTTCTAATAGGCCTACGCTGTTTTTTAATACGCGAATGGTTTCAAAACTTTGGTAGGCTATATGAAACTATATTGTTTGCCGTATTTGTAGATTTTATAACAGCAGACACAATTTGAATCAACAAGTAGGCCCAACAAGCAGCATAGTCTAAATACTCTGCATGTCAATTATAAGATAATGACAATTAACGCTTTCAATAATAAAATTGAGATTTGGTTTTTAACAATTATATGTTGTAGGCCCAATGCAACTTAATGTTATGTTGTTATTTTCCAAACCATATGCACTCTGCAACACAGTCCTATAGACTGTCTATTCATCATTTCAATCCAAATGAAAGGCATATAGTTCATTTAGTAGTGCTAATTGATTCATTGCCATACTCTTTTTTTGATCCAGCCCTGCACACACTTGAATTAGGCCTATGTACACGCTGTATAGTTTTATATTATTATTATATTAAAGAGTAGACTATTGTCAAATTGTAAGAAGCAGAGGGCCCAGTCATGTATCTGGACCCGGGGCCAAAGTGAAGGTGATTCTCCTCCAGGCTGAATACTGACCCGGCGGAGACGGGATTGGGTCTCTTTAGCTATTCCGAATAGACCCTCTCTAAATCAGAGGCTTGAAATCGGAGCGACAGGCTGCAGTAGTTCTGGTTCTGAGCAGCTGTCACTAATGTTTTGCCAGTTTGCTCCGAAATGATGCTAAACGAAATAGAGGGCGACTGAACAAAATGAGCCCCACTAATTGTTGGCCTGATACTGTCTGGGTGAATTCATTTAAATAGGACACTTTCACAATAGCGGTCAAGGACATCAGAGTATTTAACAGCCTTGTTCTAAGTCTCAATGTGGGGCTATTGCCTCCGATGATTTCTGTAGACTGAATAAAACAGCCTCTTCCTCATTAGCCTTTTTACACCTTGACCTTTTTTATCAGCCAAATGTTTTCAAGTATCCTTTCCTTTCCGAGCGGGATTGACAATCCAAGTCTCCGGAGGGCGTCTTGGTTCACAGATGTTTGCCAATGAATGGCGCATAGCAGCCTGGAGATGGTGTGGGGGTCACCGGGGCCCTCCAGCTTCCGGAGGGCCCCTGGAGAAGAAAGAGCGAAGGGGCCGAACCGTGAGGGGTCCAGTGCATGGAGCTGGAGGTTAGAGGACACATCCTCTTCCTCTGCCATTGTGGACACTTTGGACAACTGGAATATTTACTGCCATTGGGGGAAGTGACAACGAATTCTGTTGAAATTAAGAATATTTAATCACGACCAGAAATCAGTTGCCTTTTTATTTTTTCAATAAGGAAAAATTATGGACACTAAATAGTAAAATGTCAGTGTTCCTAAATATAGGAATATTTCTCAATTTCCAATTGTAACCAATAATCCAGATATTATTTATTCATGAACATCAAAATTAGGGCTAAATGTTAAAAGATAAATCCAAGATCGTCGTATTATTCCCCGTAATTTTCTTTTCGTATTATGTTCTGTGACCAAATATTTTCCCTTTGATCAGGAATAAGACTAACATCAGCCTTTTAACTTTTTGAATCCGCTTCTTCTCCGATATCTCTGTCGTTCATACGAGTGTAAAGCCACGCTGACGCTCACTGGAGCACTGTCCTGTCTGCCTGTCCTGCTCTTTGTTAACTGGATAAATGTTAAATAAATGATAACTGTACTGCTCTTTGTTAACTGGATAACTTTTATATGACTGATTACTGTCCTGCTCTTTGTTACTTTGCGCCTTTACGCATGGACGCATATTGGCGCCAAAGAAAAAATTGAGTCTTTGTTTGCAGACTCGGTAAAGAGTTAGTGGGTTCTTATGGGCCATGATCAGCTCCGAGACAACATAAAGAAAAGAAAGAAACGGAACTTAATCAACCAACTAAACAGTTGAACACTCTCCTGTGTTATCAGGTCAGTTTAAATTAGTTAACTCTGTCAAAAAATGTTTAAAATGTAACAAATATCGTGTTTTCTCTCCCTTCTATCCATTAGCTCACATTAGTCAGTATTCTTACCAGCATCTCTGTCCCAATAACACAAAGGGAATCATTTATACAAACTGAAATAGTTTAATGTGCCCTAATTAATTGCAATTTCCTTCTCCATCTCCCAATCTCTCTTAATTGTATCTTTCTGATTGAATACGGATGTAAGTATTACCATCAAACCCCAAGGGAAAAGTTTTCGCTTATACAGTTTGAAATCTTTTTTTTTCCACACTATAGAGAATAGAGGTCATTATATTTCCCCTGATTAACCCTTTAATGTAGACTATTTTGCACTTGACACTTTAAGACTTTAGTCTTCACACCAGGCAATTTCCAACCAATCGCTGTGGTAAAGAGATGTTGAATACCAACAATATAGAACACAGTGATTAAGTATAGTCAATTTGTTTATACATTTAAGAAGCCCCCCCCCCCCCTTTTGCATGTCCTTGATAGTTACATTACAATAAAGAGCTGAAATCATGCAAAACTATCGCCGTGTGTACCAACCGCATCAATACAGCTGATCCAAAACATCCCAAGGCCAGCTCCTATAGCTTCTTGGACTACTGTGAATCAGATTTCAATAGTTAATCTCCAACCTTTGTTGAATTCAACATTGTTGATGGTTTAGATATCCCTTCTGTTGAAAATACCGCTCTGTAAGTTATTTCCTGCCAGTGTCCTTGATACACATGGTATGGTCATACAATACAGCGCTGCACTAAGTTTACTTTCATGTCTTCTATGATTCGGACTTCCTTGACTACTTCCTTGAAGTATTTTAAAAGGGAGAAATAAATGTAATCCGCAAACAGAATTCAAATTTGTAGGCCCAAATATAGATCCATAAAACATACAAGTGTGTCTCTGAAAACCTGATAATGTATAAATGAAGTGTGTAAATGTTGGCAGATTAAAGACAATTTCTTATGTAGCTAGTATACAGTATATAGCTTTAGTGTTAAGTATTATTAAGTTATCATTTCAATGTGCAAAAAATCACTTCAATAACTGAAACATTGAAAATGTGCATAAAGGCATTAAGTATTTATTTGACAACATCATAAATATAGCCTTGTAAGTAGTTTTACCCTTTGCAACAGCTTTAACCTTTTAATCATCTAGATTCCCTTCAGGAGTTTATGAAGGGACAGTATTAAAGTAAATGAGTCAATAAAACATTGATTTGTTTGCCTTGTTCTCTTCTATGCAAATACTCAATATTATGTACAGTATGTGTTGCCACTGCCAGGGAACTCAATGTATTTATTTCAAATATGAATTCAATTACCGGTAATACAATATTTTCATTGAAAACCATAACATATGACACTTTGCTCTTTGCTGTCTTTCCCTTCTAAGCCAAGGAGATGGGTATTCAGACAGGATTAACATGTTCTAGCATAGCAGGGGTTTGTCTATGTACCAGACGACCTAACACAAATGCAAAGACTATTCCAGAGCATTACAAATATTTCATCCTGGTGATGACACCCCTTTGAACGCTGTTCAATAGGTCAAAGAAGATATGAGTGACACGAAGGGTGAGCGTGGACCAATGGCTAAAAAGGTGACAAAAAAGGAAAAGTACAAAGATAATAGATGGACGTATCTAGGGACAATGAGACGTTATCTGCCTCCGACCCATCGTGTTCAGACTGCGGCTATCCTGTGCCATATCCTCACAGATCAATGGACCATTCGTGTCTTGGGAGACCAGCACACCCCGTTGTTCTGGACCAACACATGCCAGATGGAGCAGCAGAGAGCACACAGATACTGAACGTGGCACAGGGGGTATGAGGTTACATCAATGTCAGTCTTTCTCAGCAAAACAGAATCCATCTAGCCAACCCTGCATCGTCCATATAACAGCGACCCCTAGTGGCCTCTCCAAAATATTATTTCCAGGGAAATACCCCATGACCGCCCCAGATGTTTTAAGTAATTGCATAAAACTAGCATGGCTGAACAGTGACTGATCTGATCTGTTAAAAGGGCTAACAGTCTATCAGACTCAGCCCCTAAGTTCTACAGGGTTTCTCCTACATCGGGAAGGGTCCAGCTGCAGGCTAGGGCGTTTCCACCATGACACAAGAACACCCTTTAGGCGTTCCTGGTAGCGTTTCGTCGACCAATCACAAAGTGTTTTCGAAAGGCATACTGGGTTTCGTAAGGCACACTGCGAAGCATACTTCCAAGGCATACTATGCTTTCATTCTTTAATTTCATTCTTTACCTCTCTCATTAGATTAGCAATCATGGAGCCTCCCTTGGCTAACGTTACTTCTATGCTACCCGTATTTACCACTAGACTCCCGCAATTCACTGTTATGAAGCGCCTCAAAGAATGCCTGGCAGTCTTTATCTGATGGTCTGATATCAGGAAGACCAGGACCTTGATTTTGGGAGCATGAACATGGCTTTTCTTTATGAGAGAAACTGATGTTGCAGATCTCTTCATATGGGACCCCAATGACAGAGTTCATACTAGTCTGAGCCCAAGCACAGGGCTTCTCCGTGCAAGCCAGCCCGTCTTTTATATCAGCAGCAGCCAACACAGAGTACAGAGCTGCTGCATGAGAGCAGACCTCTCCTAGGCCTGCCTTACAGGTGCAATGAGCCATGAGTACTGTCCCATCCTCTTGGACTGTGATCCAGGGATGTGTTGCGGTCACTGAAAGGTTTTGTGAATGCTTCACCTTTAGTTTGGAACACAAATCGGGAATTATACGTTTAGCAATATAGCCAGATCAATGATGTTTAAGTTATACATAGCATTATCTAAGTAGGGTGGCCTTTTCCTTCACATCAAAAAGGAGGACACTTTGCATACATGGGGTCACGCAAGAAGATATTTGTTTGGTATGATCCGGTTTTAAATTGTAATATGTTTTTACACCAGATTAAATAAAAGGTGCATACACATACCACATAGCTAATAATTAATATACAACATATATAGCTCATGACAACGAGCACTTCCAATTCAGAACATAGGTCTAATAAACATCATACAGAAATTGTTCTTAATGTTTTAATCTGGACAGTGATACACTCAAAGATAAAAGACACAACGCAGAAAGACATCGGTTACATATGTAATATGTTTTCGCTAACAAACGTAAGGTCAGTTTTAAAAAACGAAACACCATTGGCAATTGTTAATTATTATCCTAGCCTTGTAGTAAACACATATCTTACCTTTCCTGTAAAAAGGAACAGCTTCTTCATCTCCAGATGATAAACTCGAGGATCATTCACCCATCCTGATTTAAAATACATGTAAGCTTCCGTGCTTTTGTATGCCTTGAGGGACTCCCCGGTGTATGGAGAAGGATTGTGGACAAGGTATATGTAAATGTCGCCAAAAGAAATGTTTGGCAAGATAACGACCGATTTCAGCGGGGTCAGTAATTGATTGGGAAGTAAATATGGATCAAAACCTAAAATATAATTTTTTTGGGAATAGCGTTGCATTTCTTCATCAGATAGATGAGAGATCATCTGATTAACGGTAGCCAACGCCATTTCACCTGGGACGTGTTCGAAACCGCCTAGGCCTACTTGCTTACTACTCTTACTAACTATGACGTCAAGTTGACTAAGCAGAACGTAAGCGAGTTTTAGGTAAGAGAGTAGTATCCGAATGTCTTGTCTTCTACTTCCGGAAAGATTTTGTGTAAGCATCGCTAACATAGATATAGGCCTATACAGAGCTATAGAGAGAGAGTTGCGACACGCTATGATCTCGCCGACAGGGTGGTCACGTGGTTGATGTAAGCCTCAATAGTTCCAAACACGCACTTGCTTTCAATGTTATTCTATGGGACGACAGCAGAGATTTCAATATTAAATGGTAAATATGAATGAAAAAAAACACATACAAGTATTTGTCTGACTGTTATTATTTTTTTATTGCATTATTGAATTATTGCATATTTGTAAAT
>OOFH01049680.1:0-12718 GCA_900323355.1 Merlangius merlangus
TTCATTATTTCGGTAGCATCACAGTTGCCCGACTGTCTGCAGCTCACCTGCTGAGATGGTGCTGTAGCCCGACAGCCCAGCGCGTGCTGTAACTAGGCCTGTGTCACCGTGCTACTCTTCACACAACCAAACGTGTTCTCTCTGTGGAGGGCTTCGAGGGATTCTGATCTTCATATACATGCCGTGACAAAAGGCTCTTTTATGGCTCTTCTGGTATCATTCGATTGGTGTCTGTGTGTGTTCTTCAACAGAGGGGTCATGTGGACCTTCTTGTTGGCTATTCCCTCTTTGTCATCCTCGCTCCGTCTGTTTTGCGATCTCTCTCTCTCTTTCTCTGCCTTCTCCTTCACTCACTCACTCCACTCATGTTCGGACCTGGGACATGTAGTGGTGTCTGAATTCAAAGGGAGATGTGTAGCTACTATATAGAAAGGGCAGAGATAGAATGGTCTGTGGCTGATATTTGATATTATGCTGCTAGACCCGTTTGGTTTTAACATTGCTGTCTTTTCCCTATATGTTATTATTGTCTTTTGTTTCCATTTTTTATCTTCAACAAAATGGGAGACTTGCGTATGACAATGACAAATGTATTGGAATAAGTGTGAGCGACTCGTCCTCGCCTCTACCCCTGTCCCTCTCCATAGTTTAGCTTACCACTTGCGGTGTAGGGGAGTCGCTCATTTGTGTGGCACACTCTGGTCATCAGCTGACGGCTAACGCGCACGTACACTGATGGGTCTTTAACTGACCTATCTCAAACACAAAAGTTAGGTTAGTTAAGTGTGCAAAGTTAAGTGTGCTGAGCAGAATGTGGCCCTCCATTACCCCAGCCTCCGCCTGCTTTGCTTCCGCTCTGTATTGTAAGCAACCTACACAGTGGTTTAAGATGTCTGATGTACTCCCGGGGGGATTGTATAGTGCTCCCTGTGTCATATGTTTGTATGACGCTGGTATTCTGGATCTGACATCTGAATGTCATGCTTTAAATCCTGCAGCAGGGAGCACCAGAAAAGAGTGGAACCATACCGCAAAACTTAATTGTATTACCCATTCATACAATAAATGGTTATATCTATGACATGAGTGATTCATGACGTAAATGAACCTTAGGCAGGAAGTTATATAAAGTTGGCCTCCTGATGCGTTTTATTTAAATAGCTTTATTAAAAAAAGGTCCCTTATTTGTTATGTTGATGGTAATTTCTGCTGCTAGAAGTCCCTTAATCTAAATACAACAAAAAACGTATTTTGATGATGTCATAAAGTAGCGTGGGAATGGGAACATGGGAGTGGTTTTCTTCACCACCATTGCCGATCAAAATTGATGTGACTCGATGTGAAATCAATTATGGTCATGCCAAAATGTCCTGCACAATGTGTGGGGAAACACTGCGTTTGCTTTGTGGCTGCCATGAGCCATCATATCAAATCATGAGGACAAGGACCATTATCGTATAAAAAAGTATCGATTTTTGCGGATTTGAACATTGTGGAAAATAATTTGGTTAATGTGAGTACACAACTCAGCAAAATCAGTGACATAGGTCTAGTCATTTTTAGATATTTTAAGGCGGAAATGTGTAACCGCGTGGTGAACTGTGTACATTATAAGTATGTTCTGAGGAAGCATGACTCCACCACAAGCCTTGGTGCTCCTGAGGCCATTAGGGCCTTTTGTCCAAATGTTGTTTTATGAGCGGATGTAAACAAGTGAATCCATTCAAATTGATCTCCTTGTTGGTTCACTTGTTCATTGCTGTGAATTGATTATTCAAATCTTGCTATGGTGTGCGGGGTCAACATGCTGAATGCCGGCTTGTCGCCCCAGAGTAGGTCACCCCATTGCTGTCAAACGGCCTTGTCCACACCGCTTCAACTCTTGTCGTGCCCTCTCTTGCAGAGAGAAGACACAGCTTGGCCAGCAAGCCCACTCCCATCCTGGTACGACCCTCTGCGGTGGGCCCCAGCGACTCCTCCTCCAACTTCAAACTCCTTAAAGCAGCCAAAGAAAAGAGAAAACCCCCCTTCATACCATTCAGGGAGCTGCAGCCAGACAAGATGTAAGTCTGATTTCAGTATTATGTGTTCACATACGCCCACAAAAGATTATTGAAAGTTGGGACTGGAGTTTGATCCCCAGTGTCTGCAGCCTACATGTAGGCAAACTAGGCATCCTTGAATAAGATCCAAATCCCTTGCTTATCCTTGTGTTGTATTGTAGTGAACTGGAAGTCACTTTAGCACAAAGCATCTGCTAAATGGTCAATTAACCGTGAGGCCTGTAAATTAATGCTATAGATAACGTGGTCTTAAAAGTGCATGTGACATTTACTCATTTACTAACTCATTGGCATTATTCATTCTGGATAATACTTCACTTCTTTAGTTCCTCTAATACCGACTGATTACGTACAAGATAATCCATTAAAAGGAGCCAAGTGTCGGTTGAACAATGATTGATATTTAAAAGACCTTACCAATTATTCAGACCATTAATTCTGCCCATGCCCCATATGTATCCGCCTTCTGCTGGTTAATGCATCCCTCTGACATTTCTCTGGCTCTTTCCTGGTTTTCCTTCTCATCTAGACTTACTGCAGCCGTCAAGGTTGAGAAGATCCACCTGAAGGTCGACCCATCGGCCAAGCTACCCCAGGCCCCCTCTGCCATGGCCACCGCCTCCACCACCACCTCCTCCTCCTCCTCCTCTGGCACCACTGTGAGCTCCAATACCACAACGGTCACCTCCTCGTCCTCCTCCTCGTCATCGGCCCTCAAGCCAGGCCTTAACTCGCCCTCCATACCAAAGCCCCCCTTGCTGGCCCCCGGGCAGATCCCGAATGGCAAGGGCCACACGTCTGTCCTGTCGGAGAAGAGGCAGGAGAGCAGCAATGCCAGTAGCAGACGACACCTTTACAAGAGATTGTCAGGTCAGTGTCTTCTGCTCGCACACACATCAGCATTGGGCTGGGCGCTTAATACATTTTTGATTGCGATTAGGATTCTAGCGTCAGAAACGATCAGAAAATTAACATAATCGAGTTTTCAAATTTGTATTTTATTATTATTATTTTTAATGATTTGTAGAAGGGGCAGAACAGCTGGACACATCTGTTTATCATTTTAGATTAGAACATTTTCTTTTTGACCATTTTGTGTTTTGTTTGGGAGAGACATGGTGAATAAATACATCTTGTTTTCAAACTCAAAAATAATCGTTTGAATAATCGTGATTTCAATATTGACCAAAATAATTGTGACTATGATTTTTTCCCCTAATCGAGCAGCCCTACATCAGCATCATGTCTGAATATTTTTTTTTTTTTAAAGACCCAGTGTAGAGGTGTTTGTACATTAGTTCCATTATGGCAGTTACATTATTCCCATCTTCTGATAAAACATTAAATAAGTTCAAAGACCAAAGGAACACGGTATAGCCACAGTAGACTAAATAGGTAAAATACACAATGTCAGAAATGGTCAAACTCAATATAATAATCTGGGTCTGGTGGATTAGAACAATTCCATGAACGCCCTCATTCATTTATGTATGGAATATCTTGGGTTTTAATGGCTGTAAAATGTTATGATACATTTTCTAACATGCAGAATAGATGAGTGTGAGTAAGCAGAATATTATCAGTGTGCATTAGACAAGACTCAATGCCCCATATGTCGCTAGTTGCACAGATAACTTCATAGACAACTCTTGCCTTCGTAGAGCTGTAGATTTATGCATTTTATTTACATGAATAAATGTGATGCAGGGTTATGGGGAGATGGATGGAGAACAGGAGGGAATGGGGACAGTTCGGATAGCGTTAGTCTCTGTAAGGACGTTTTTTCTATTTGTGCTTTTGAAATGATGGTCAAAGCTTGAAGGACCTTTTTGATTTTGAGATACCTAACCCATGAGGATCTACAGATGCCTTCATTTTAGGAAACTGGAAGCACAGATTATAAACCTTTTAGGTTAATTCAATGATTGTCAATGAGTTAATAGTTTTACAGAAATGTATGAACACAATTTAGTGCCTAAAATAATATGCTTTAATTCAATTAATACATTACAATTTTGGATGATTTTCTTTTTACTAATTTCTAATAGAATTGTTGACATAGAATGTTGTTGTTTTTTGTTTCTCTTCTCATCAACCTTTCAGACCGAGAATTCAATCCAGATATTCATTGTGGTGTTATGGACATGACCGCCCGGAAACCATGCACAAGGTCACTTACATGCAAGGTACTGGGATGCTTCTTTTGTTCAACTGGGAAAACCATCCTTCATTCCCCTGTATAGGATCCTCACATTTCCACTAAAGGAACTGTTACATTGACGTCCTCCGGCCTGTTTAAAAGTCTTAGTATTGTTATACGTCTTCAAAGTTTAGGAATTCCTGCATACATACGGTTGAGTGTGACCATTTTGTCTGACCCATCCAGACACATTCCTTAAGCCAGCGGAGAGCGGTGACCGGCCGCAGGAAACGCTTCGACACGCTGCTGGCGGAGCACAAGAACAGGGCCAGGGACCGGGAGAGGGAGCTCCAACAACCCCACTCCCAGCAGACTCCCCCTCTCAGGGAACCCCACCCGTCCTCGCGCCTCCCCGCCGCCACCACCTACGAACCCCACCAGGCGGTCCACGGCAACGGCCCCGCCGTCGCCGAGGTCGTCATCAAGTCTCCTGCCAAGCCCCGACCCTACAACTCCGGTGTCCCCCGGTACGTGGCTCTGGCCCCCCCCCCCCGGGTGCATGGTGAACACGGGGCTCCAGAGTCAAGGTTTTACTGGGCAGCACTGGGGCTTCCGACTGGAAGAATTAGGAGCACCAGCAAAATGTTAGAGGCACCCGCCAAGTTTTAAGGAGCTCCAGTGATGTATCAAAGTCACGTCTATAAAAGTACGGGATTGATGGGGGGGAAAAAAATCAGTGGCAACAATATTTAGATTTTTGATTGTTAATTACAAGTTAGAGGTAGAGAAAATAAGGAGTATGCTAAATAATTGAAAAACAGCACAATCAAAATGAATACTCAACATTTGCTTTTTTATTTGGTACTACTGACTTAAAATACAATTACAGAAATCATTAAATACTTAAAGATCGTTATACCTGCCCCGCAGCAAAATGGTACGTTTCCCCAGGAACACAGTTTGTATTTGATTTCAAAGTATCTAATTTAATGATTAATGTACAATAGTACACAAACTGAGTATAATAACCAGCTGGTACATTGAAAGGGATAGGTAAAGGTGCATTAGGAAAAATAAAATGTTTATGCTCTTCTATTCACTTCGGGTGCTCATTCTATTCCTTCTAACAAACCTTTTCAGACTGAACAGTAGCCATGGAGCTGGGGTTCCCCCCGGGGAGCCCGCGGTGGTCCATGACGCCCCCCACCAGCCGCCAAGTGCCCCGGACGGCGTGTCCCGCCCCTCAAGCGACGAGGGCGAGAACGAGGGCGGCGAGGAGAACGCCGACCGACTGGACTGTCACTATTCAGGTTCCCACCCTCGACCGGCGGCTGTAAGTCCACACACCCGGCCCCCCGCGCCACAATACGCCTGCTCCATTCGGCTCGCAGCTAGTCCACTCCCTGCTGTGGATATATGAATCCAAATAGTTTCCTAATGCAGAACGAAATGTCATAGAGGTCTCTGACCTCCCAGATTTTCTCTGTTCCCAGTATTGTACTTTTGGAAGTCGGCTGTTTGGGAGAGGCTCCCACACGTTTGACCGGCGCTGGGACCGCATGCGTTGTGCGTTGACTGCCATGATGGACAGGCACGTCAACTCGCAGATGTGGAAGTGAGTATGTGGGGCCGGTGCGTGAGCTATGTAACATTTCCACTGCAGCCAAATCTCTTTTTAGTTCAATGTGATCTCCCACAGCTGAGGTGAGTGCACTGTCTTTAGTTCCACACGTGGGTTCAGGGGTGGATTAGCCCCTGTCTGCCAATTCAGAAAGTGTCGCATACTGGGGCATGACCACTAGTCTGGGAACCAGACAAATCTGCAAGCTCATGTTTTATTGGCTCTGACAGATGGTCTGCAGACGGTCTTCCCGTTCAAACAGGTTTACAGCCACTCTGGCCCGGGTCGTGTCCATCACAGCCGTTAATCTAAGATGGGGCAGGTTTGATCCGTGGTCGGGAGGAGCACCTTTCAACATTAAACAACGAAGATGTTCGCCACGGTTTGGGATGGCCGGTTGGATCTGCTATCGCGACAGTAATAAACAAAGTGGACGGTATATCTTCTCTGAAAGAACAACATTCTACTGCAGTGGCTTTTGTTGATAAGAAAGATGTGTCTGCCATACTTCTGAAAGGATCAAGGTCAAAATACTGACTCAGCATTAAGCGTTGCATTGCTGTGCATATCGTCCAGAGGCATTTTGGTCTGCAGCCATTGAATACCCCTCTTGCGAATCTAAATAAATTGAGAGGTTTTAGACTAATTCAAATGTAGTCAAATTTGTCCAAAAATGTCAGGCTATACGTCTACAGCTCAGACCCTGACATTTTCTTCAATATGGATATGTCATCTGTATAAGTATTCCTGCAAATCAGACTTCCCAAATCAGATGACCAACTAGCTGAAATCGTGGTAAATGGGATGGGGTGTTTCAACCAATCATGTTGCTTAATTGGCTATAAGCGGCAAACGCATAATCAGCCGGGAGTGCTTTACTGTTAAGTGTCTGTCAAGGTAGACGTACACTTATCAAGATCCCCTGCAGAATGCTTCATCCACTCGCCCAAATCAGTTTCAATTCAGTAGAATATCTCGGTGACAAAACTGGAAACAAGGTTGTAACGTCTCCCATTGCAGTGTTTGGTTTCTGGCCAGACTCTGTGCCGTCTCCCCCAGAGGATCTGCTGTAACAAAGCAGGACCGCCGGATGGGAGAGAAGTGTGCCAGTGACAGTCCTGGTATTTGACTAGGGTTGAGCACCGAAACTGTTCCAGTAGGGCACCGGTTCCAACGTAAACGGTAGTAACGAGATCGAATAAGAACGCACAATTCAATGCCTCATAACGGTGCCTGACTATTTTTAACGCCCCCCCTGCCCCGCCCCCATGGTGTTGCGGCGTCAACTTGCGTTAGTGCTGGGCGGTATACCGGTTCACACCGAATATCGGTGTGTATTTTCGTTATTATAGGATTTTTTTATATACCGGAGTATTTGATTGCACAACGTTTGGAACGCTGCACCGTGCGATACTGTTTCAGACAGGACCCTTTTCAATGTTGCGCTTCTAAACACGCATGGTACGACTACGACTTTCTTTATAGGTCCATGACTGCGAGGCGTGGTATTTCAGGCCAACTGGTAAAAGAGTGTGTCATGGCTTTCAAACATATAAACAGGGATGCAAACAGCTCACTTTTTAAGTGAGACTCACTTTTTTGACGGCCAAATGGGTCACTTGTGTGGTTCATGCAGATCCGAGGAGTTTTTGTTTTTGAGGGGGGGGGGGGGGTCTAATTTGCGCCGGAACTTTCGTGCGCATGCGCACTCCTCATTCCCGTAACTAACCGTTTCTGCTATCTCTAGATCATTCAAAAACTATCAAGCGGAGAAATAGAGCTTGCGCCCGTATATTAATCATTACGGTAGCCCACACCACTTCTGCAGAACTACCGTCCAATCACAGAGACAAGAAAGATTCACCAGCACCTGAAGTATTTGTAACGTGAGCTTCTATGTACCGTTACCCCTGAATGGCTCGGGAATTTCAACATTTTCGACCGGTTTCTGAAAGTAAACAATGAGAGCTTAAGGTAAGGTTGCAGTCTTTTGCTGAAAGTTTAACATGAATATTAATTGTCTTGGAAGTATCCATGATGGAGTGACCAGACGTCCCCGGTTTCAGGGGACAGTCGCAGCTTTTGGTTGCCTGTCCCCGGGAAAATAAAATGAAAACTCTGTCCCCGTTTTTTAAATAAATACATAAATAAAGATAAAAAATTAAGGAAGGCCGATATCAATCAAACTGATGGCCACACAGGAAATCTCCCCGTTTCTCCCCGCCTTTTCGGGATTTATGTCCTGGTATTGAACATCGGACGACTGGTCATTTTCATCCATGATATCAGTTAACTTGAGCTGGTGTTAGCTAGCGCATAGACCTGCATAGTTAGAGATAACACTAGCCGCGTTTACATGGCACATCTGATCCGCATAGATTTCTATGCAGCATAGATCTGTTCCTAAAATGTGTTCCGAATGTACTGTATACATGGCAGTAACAAAAGTGTCCGTTATGTCTCTCGCGCACACCTGACACATCTCTGGACCGGCGGCGACATAATGGATGGATGGTCTTATCACTATCGGGGATTTTAAATTTGATTTTAATGAAAGCCAAGCAGGAGAGAGCTTTTCTCTGCCTGCTCCTTCAATTAAGAAGGAGCCGGACAGCGCAGCAACGTCAATTTCTCGTCAGATCTTTATATTTACCCTAAGCTCTAAGCTTATATATAGTATATTATATACTACATATAATAGTATATAATATAATATAATTGTATTTATAATATCACGGCCAAAAGCTCTGTGCACCTCCGGATGGCCATAGCGCGGGGAGCTCACAGGGATTGGGGTTTGTTTACCGGCGTTGCTATGGTTTCCGGTCTTGTGTGTTACATAATACATTTAATTTTAATTTAGAGGCGCCTTTCAAGACAACCAAGGTCAATGATGAATGAAACAGGCGGTCGAAACTGTTGTGCATTAAGCTTTATTGTTTAGTGACTCTTTTAGTCAGATTCCATCTAATGTAGGTAAAGTAAAAACCATTCAGGTAGTAAATGTTGAATGAAATTATCTAGGACTTAAAATTTGCAATTTGGTTCACCATGGACTAGGCCCACATGTTTCAGACCTTATCAATCATTTATAATTATATATAAGTAAAAGTAATGTTACAATTCAAATGGTATGATGTTTTTTTGTTTCCTCTTCTGTTATTTTCAGAATGAGGGAATTCAATGAGGATGAGGCTTTGTCTGTGAAGCAGGTGGATCTAGGGTGCAAGTGCAGCTGGAACTGGAACTGGCTGAAGTTGGAAATCTCAACCACTATTGAAACAAAGACACACATTTTCCCATTGTCTCATTGTATCAAAAAAATTGACAAGAAAGGCCATGGCAGGTGTACACTATGCATGAGGGAGATCAATTATTCGAACAGAGGGTCCCAAGCACTAGTGGCACACTGCAAGACTGAATGCCATGTTCGAAAATTACGTGACATTATCACAACACGTAGTGTGGCACCGGTCCTTACAGAAGAAAGGCCAGCACCAGCACAAGGACCTGAAAGGATAAGGGAGCAGATTCTGACCCCTGTGCCCACATCTGATCGCATAGCTAACGCAGAGGTAGGCAAGGTTGTTAAGGAAGCATAAAGGGAAAGTGTTGTAGACCTATGCAAAAGTGTAGAAGACAACTTTTAAGTATATTATTTTCTTGAAGCAAAAGCGTATTGGTCTCTGAGAATGTGTTTAGTGTAATTTACTCCATTGTTTCCCTTTTTAGGCTATGGTTCTGGGAGTCATTGCAGAGCAGTCCCTTCCATTATCAATTGCTCCCGTCCTTGTTAATTTGGCCCAGACTCTTGCACTTGACAAGATGGCTTTGGCACAGTTAAAACTGTCACGCACAGCAGCCACATACAAAATGGTTAATGGCCTTGCACGTACTTTCTCTGAAAGGACAGTTTATCAGCTAAATAGATGTCCCTTTTCTCTGAACATCGATGAAAGCACCTGTAACAGCAACAAGAAAGTACTTGCAATGTTGGTTAGCTACTACCATGAGGATAAGGAGAAGGTGGTCGTAGAGCATCTTTGCTCTCTTGAAGTCCAGAAAGTGACTGCTGCCAGCTTGGAAAAGTCTCTCACTGACTTCTTCATTGAAATTGGCATTCCGTGGCAAAATCTGGTGAGCATCATGATGGATTCGTGCAGTGTCATGCGAGGGAGCAAGTCAGGTCTGGAGACCAGGATCCGCCATTCACTCTGCCCAACTTTGCTGGACATAGATGGGGACAGTTGCCATCACATCCACAATGCAGCCAAAAAATTTGCGGAGCCTTTTAACCTCTTCCTTGAGAAGCTATTTTCAGATCTGCACACAGATCATCAGTGGTCTCCAGATCAGGTATGCATTTTGTAGTTGTACAGGCGATGTATACATTGTAGTTGTACAGGCGAGTCATTTTTTATTTTTAACTTTCGTAGGTGATGTACCTCAAGGAAGTGTGTCAGTTCATGCATATCCCTGCCACCAATCCTCAGAGGTTTGTGCAGCATCGCTGGCTCTCTGCATATAATGTGAGCATCGCCACAAAGAGAATGCTGCCTGCATATAAGGTGCTATATTATGGCTTCCTGAGTGCAGAGGACAAGGCGCTTTACAGGGACCCTCTGGAGGCGCTCTTCAGACAACACAACGTAAGCAAGAAGGCACAACAGCGGATCTTTTCTCTGCATGGGGACCTTAACAAGAAAGGTAGGGTTCTCCTGAGCATGCATTAGTTTGAACACATTGGAAAAGTACTTTTAATTCAATTTATCTGAATTGTGAAACTATAGTTTCTCCATGGTCTTGGAAGGAAAATGAAGGTATAAACTGTTGAATGTGAAAGATACAATATTAGGTAGAAACACTATGTGTAATCAATCAATCTATAAGTATCAAGTATGTTAACATGTTAAGTATGTTAACAGTCCTCCTGTACAGTATTGCTGACACATCTTGACATTTTTAATTGGATTTGTGCCAAAAGCTAATTTTACTTTACCATTTTACCTATTCTATTCTCTTTTAGCTATGACACAATTAGGGAAAGACAGAAAGACAAGGGTGAACTCTAAGATTTGGTTTGAGGACACAAAAACTGAGCTACAGCTGAGTGTGTATCAGGGTGTGCTCGCCATCCTGAAGGAGTATGTCATGGTTTTCCAGGTTGGTATTGGTAGCATTTGGTCAAACTAATATAAATAGCTGCTCTAAAGTCAGAGAAATTAAAGTAATCCTTTCCAGTCTACATGTTGTAAGCACATACAGTGTGTTATGTAGGCGTGCCAAGTATTGGTGACCAACACTGAAATATGTTTAGAATAAATTCATAGATTTAAGAAGCCCAGAATTTGTGTGTCTCTACATGTCCACATGTCAGTGTATTTTAGGCCTACTTGGGATATCTGCATAACATACTGGCAAAAGACAATATTAACACTGTTTCAAAAAGTGGTTATTCTTGTCTGGGGTTCACTTGCTTTGGAACAGGACAGCATGACTGAAAGCCACATTTAGCTTTTTGAAATATCAGGGGAGCAAAATGTTGGCGCATAACCTAACATGATATTTGTTGAAATATTTTCCAGGGGAGCCAAACCTTGGTGCACAAGCTTCACGATAGGCAGCTAGAGTTGTTCAAACTCTTCATGAGTTGTTTTATCAGAGCTGAGCACCTAAAGGATGCAACTCCTAAAGAGATGGCAAACCTCGTGATTGAGGAAAAGATGCTCCCTTTCGCCCAGCTTTATGTTGGAAGAGAGGCGGATTCATTCAGAACCAAGAGTCCTCGACATCCTGTTAGTATACTCTCAAAATGACCTCTTACATTGCATTAATAACAGTTCGGACATGATTTTGGCCTATTCTTTCAATATATGGCCAATGTTAATGCATTGGTTTTGTTCACTTTAGCTCCTCAAGACATTCCTGGAGTCGGTCTCGCAGGCCTACATCACAACTGGCCTATATCTACAAAAGAAATTACCTTTGGAGAACCCCATCCTACAATCCCTCTCTGCTGTAGACCCCATCCTCAGAGGTCACTCGCAAGCTGTGATCCATTTGAAGAAGCTGGCCACCAACCTTCAACACTTCACAGACCCTGAAAGTGATGTCCACCTAGAAATAATGGGGTACAGTGTGTCTCCAGATTTGGCCTCATTCAGTGAGGGAGAGGACATGGTCACTTGGTGGGCCAAGGTCTTCAATTCTCAAAAGTTCCCTGCATTGAGCAAAGTCGTGAAAGCCGCCCTCTCCATCTTTCATGGCCCATTGGTGGAGGCCTCCTTCAACCTTATGGGGGACATTATTGACCCAAAGAGCAGCAACATGGCTATCCCTACATTTAATGCATTCCAAACTGTTAAATACACACTAAAATCAGGCAACATGTCCGCCACTCAAATTTTTAAGAGGGACGATCCCAAATATGGGAAATTGGATCAAAGGCTGTGTCAAAACATCAAGTCTGCTGGGGCAAGGGATGCGGCTAGACGCCAAAAGAACCGGATTTCAGCAATGGAGAGGGCTAAAGAATATGGGTACGAGAAAGCACAAACTGCTGAGGACAGTAAAAGGGCTGCACTTGAAGCCGAAAAGAGGGCAAGAATGAAGCATGCGGCCAAACAAAGGCGTCGGGCACTCGAGATCCTGGTGGCAAAAAAAAAGAAGTAATTCTGTCAAAATGACAATGAAAATGTTCTTTTGTTTGTTGTATTAATCCGTTACTCTAGCTATTGCTATATGTTTACAATTCAATAAAGAATGGAATAGAAATCTTTGGCCCTTTTCATCATTGCGCCCCTTCCATGGTCTCACGTGGGATCGGCGCACGCACCCAACAAGTCGCCGGTATGTACTCACTTTTTTGACCCTTCACCTGTTTGCATCCCTGTA